>JAYJMR010000182.1:0-10000 GCA_037074705.1 Zhengitettix transpicula
ATAAAATAATAATTATTAAAAATAATATATATAATAATAATAATAATAAAGTTACAAATAAATAAAAATAAATAAATAAATTTACAAAAAAAATAATAAAATAAATTAAAATGAAATAAAATAAAATTAAAACACGTAGCCATTAACTTTAACGGCTAATATATATATCTAGACTATGCTGCAGCCCCGTAAGGCCGCTCGAGCTTATCTTGAGGATCCTTATTAACCTGTTTCCTTAGGAAGTGAGCCTGTTGCTACCTGCGGAGGCCCCCCTTCCCCCTCCAGAGGTCCAATGAGTTCCTTAGTGCGTATGCCAAGTGCAACTTCCTGCTGTGGATATCGACAGCACACCTACCCAGATGTATCCCCCCCCTCCCCAGAGGTCACTGTACTATCGCCGTCCTGCTGCCTCCAAAATCGGAACTCCCGAACATCTACTTTCGAGTCTGCTCTCAGTTTCAGATCTATCGGTCAGCAATTCACAGAAGGCGGATTTCGGGATCGCCTGGCACCCCAACATCATGCGACGCCGAGCGACAATAGTTCCGGATCCTGCACGGCGTCGATGCTCCTCGAGAACCCCGTCGAGACGACAGAGCTACGCTGGATTGGAGACAGCAGCGACGCTTATTTCAAGAAATAATAGTCCAAGGACCTTGCGAGGCCATCTGATGGCCTATTTCTTATATATTCCAACATAAGCAATACATGTGAGTCTCATTATGAGACTAAGATTTATAATAATACCTAATATTATACAAATTGAGTCCATAGACGGACTAATAACATTACTATTGTACACTATTTATGTAAATATTTCTTGAAAATAAACGTCTTAAATCTGTTCTTATCAGCTTAATATCTGATACGTGGTGCATCGCACCACCAGAATATTAAACTCATTTTTGGAAAATGACGGAGTGTTAGGAGCTTGCTCCACATCTGTCACGGGTTGGCCCGGCTTTGCAGTATCGCCGGGATCGGCCCACCTTATTGAAATTCAAACAAAGAAAGAAGTTTAACATTCTGACGTATCAAATATTGAGTTGGAAGGCAGGTAAATTTTGAAATAACTGCGATTTCGCATCCAGTACAGGATTCACCTCTCTCGGCAATCATCTTCTCGCAGGCAGGACCGGGCACCAGCGAGTACAAGTAATTTTCCGGGAGAAGCCGTTGTCCGTGGCCACCAGCTGGACCACGCTCCCTATATATCTTTTGTATTTCGCGAACGTCGTCGTCGCCGCCGCACGCACGCACGCAAGTACGATAGGATAACGCGCCTTTTACGAATATGTATCTGATACATATGTATTCAAAACATCGTACTTTTTCCGCTCATTTCTTTCGGCTCAAAGGAAGTGTAATTAATATTCGTTGTTGACGGAAACTGCGTAGCTATATTGAAAACAGGGGTTCGTTGCCGTTAAAGCCTCTTTTAATTCTGTCACTTTCCCATAAATCTATCTCGGTTTTATTATAATTTAGACGTAAAATACCGACGTCTGGATTTTGATATACATTTATAAATAATGTATGCAATATACGTTTATTCCACCTAGCAGAGCGCCTCTTGGGCGGCCATCGCAAAACACGACTGCCCGTTGTAATCTACGAACGTCTTCCTCGCCGCCGCACGCACGCAGCATAGCTGTTGCAAGCGAACATTAGTAAAAACTTACAAATTAATATTCCGCGGATCGAATTATTTTATAATTTTAATTTCTTCTCTACTAAAGTTTCTTTACATGTATATATATATACACTCTTCTGTGAGTTAAAAAAAAAAAAAAAAAAAAACACGACTGCCCGTTGTAATCTACGAACGTCTTCCTCGCCGCCGCACGCACGCAGCATAGCTGTTGCAAGCGAACATTAGTAAAAACTTACAAATTAATATTCCGCGGATCGAATTATTTTATAATTTTAATTTCTTCTCTACTAAAGTTTCTTTACATGTATATATATATACACTCTTCTGTGAGTTAAAAAAAAAAAAAAAAAAAAACACGACTGCCCGTTGTAATCTACGAACGTCTTCCTCGCCGCCGCACGCACGCAGCATAGCTGTTGCAAGCGAACATTAGTAAAAACTTACAAATTAATATTCCGCGGATCGAATTATTTTATAATTTTAATTTCTTCTCTACTAAAGTTTCTTTACATGTATATATATATACACTCTTCTGTGAGTTAAAAAAAAAAAAAAAAAAAAAAAAAAAAAAAAAAAACACGACTGCCCGTTGTAATCTACGAACGTCTTCCTCGCCGCCGCACGCACGCAGCATAGCTGTTGCAAGCGAACATTAGTAAAAACTTACAAATTAATATTCCGCGGATCGAATTATTTTATAATTTTAATTTCTTCTCTACTAAAGTTTCTTTACATGTATATATATATACACTCTTCTGTGAGTTAAAAAAAAAAAAAAAAAAAAAAAAAAAAAAAAAAAAAAAAAACACGACTGCCCGTTGTAATCTACGAACGTCTTCCTCGCCGCCGCACGCACGCAGCATAGCTGTTGCAAGCGAACATTAGTAAAAACTTACAAATTAATATTCCGCGGATCGAATTATTTTATAATTTTAATTTCTTCTCTACTAAAGTTTCTTTACATGTATATATATATACACTCTTCTGTGAGTTAAAAAAAAAAAAAAAAAAAAAAAAAAAAAAAAAAAAAAAATCCACCATTTTTTTTTACTTCTATATATATTTAAATAAATAAATATATATTTAAAAAATGGGGAAAATTTTTAAATGTCGCGTACATGTGAGCGCGTACTGTTTAAAGACAAATATTAACTTTGTTTACAAAGACCGCGTAACAATGGAAACGTCAACGTGAAAAATTGTAACCGTTATCAATTCCACTTAATTCGCACCGAACTCTGACTGTCTATTCGTTTCTTAGACGACGTCATTTCTTTTTTGCTCAATTTGACGGAACTCGTGTGTTTACGTGAGGAATTTAATTTTTTTCTCTTACATTTACGTATCACCCTGCAGCGAGTGCAGGTAAGTGCCGCTAGGTGGGGACGTACTGTAACAATAAAACTGTTGATACATTTCAAATTTTTTTATCTTTGAAGACAATTGTTTCCTTTCCCGCGATATTTAAGCATTCGACGGTAGACCTCACTTTCCGATCAGGATTTCAGGCGTTTCGCGGGGACCGCGTGTTTCGACGTATTGCCGTAGAAACATTTAACAATGCTCCCCGTTGATTACAATGGTGTCCGGAATAAAAGACCGTCCCGATCGAGGAATCTTTATCGCTTCTCGGCCTTTTGGCTAAGATCAAAGTGTAGTATCTGTTCTTATCAGCTTAATATCTGATACGTGGTGCATCGCACCACCAGAATATTAAACTCATTTTTGGAAAATGACGGAGTGTTAGGAGCTTGCTCCACATCTGTCACGGGTTGGCCCGGCTTTGCAGTATCGCCGGGATCGGCCCACCTTATTGAAATTCAAACAAAGAAAGAAGTTTAACATTCTGACGTATCAAATATTGAGTTGGAAGGCAGGTAAATTTTGAAATAACCGCGATTTCGCATCCAGTACAGGATTCACCTCTCTCGGCAATCATCTTCTCGCAGGCAGGACCGGGCACCAGCGAGTACAAGTAATTTTCCGGGAGAAGCCGTTGTCCGTGGCCACCAGCTGGACCACGCTCCCTATATATCTTTTGTATTTCGCGAACGTCGTCGTCGCCGCCGCACGCACGCACGCAAGTACGATAGGATAACGCGCCTTTTACGAATATGTATCTGATACATATGTATTCAAAACATCGTACTTTTTCCGCTCATTTCTTTCGGCTCAAAGGAAGTGTAATTAATATTCGTTGTTGACGGAAACTGCGTAGCTATATTGAAAACAGGGGTTCGTTGCCGTTAAAGCCTCTTTTAATTCTGTCACTTTCCCATAAATCTATCTCGGTTTTATTATAATTTAGACGTAAAATACCGACGTCTGGATTTTGATATACATTTATAAATAATGTATGCAATATACGTTTATTCCACCTAGCAGAGCGCCTCTTGGGCGGCCATCGCAAAACACGACTGCCCGTTGTAATCTACGAACGTCTTCCTCGCCGCCGCACGCACGCAGCATAGCTGTTGCAAGCGAACATTAGTAAAAACTTACAAATTAATATTCCGCGGATCGAATTATTTTATAATTTTAATTTCTTCTCTACTAAAGTTTCTTTACATGTATATATATATACACTCTTCTGTGAGTTAAAAAAAAAAAAAAAAAAAAACACGACTGCCCGTTGTAATCTACGAACGTCTTCCTCGCCGCCGCACGCACGCAGCATAGCTGTTGCAAGCGAACATTAGTAAAAACTTACAAATTAATATTCCGCGGATCGAATTATTTTATAATTTTAATTTCTTCTCTACTAAAGTTTCTTTACATGTATATATATATACACTCTTCTGTGAGTTAAAAAAAAAAAAAAAAAAAAACACGACTGCCCGTTGTAATCTACGAACGTCTTCCTCGCCGCCGCACGCACGCAGCATAGCTGTTGCAAGCGAACATTAGTAAAAACTTACAAATTAATATTCCGCGGATCGAATTATTTTATAATTTTAATTTCTTCTCTACTAAAGTTTCTTTACATGTATATATATATACACTCTTCTGTGAGTTAAAAAAAAAAAAAAAAAAAAAAAAAAAAAAAAAAAACACGACTGCCCGTTGTAATCTACGAACGTCTTCCTCGCCGCCGCACGCACGCAGCATAGCTGTTGCAAGCGAACATTAGTAAAAACTTACAAATTAATATTCCGCGGATCGAATTATTTTATAATTTTAATTTCTTCTCTACTAAAGTTTCTTTACATGTATATATATATACACTCTTCTGTGAGTTAAAAAAAAAAAAAAAAAAAAAAAAAAAAAAAAAAAAAAAAACACGACTGCCCGTTGTAATCTACGAACGTCTTCCTCGCCGCCGCACGCACGCAGCATAGCTGTTGCAAGCGAACATTAGTAAAAACTTACAAATTAATATTCCGCGGATCGAATTATTTTATAATTTTAATTTCTTCTCTACTAAAGTTTCTTTACATGTATATATATATACACTCTTCTGTGAGTTAAAAAAAAAAAAAAAAAAAAAAAAAAAAAAAAAAAAAAAATCCACCATTTTTTTTTACTTCTATATATATTTAAATAAATAAATATATATTTAAAAAATGGGGAAAATTTTTAAATGTCGCGTACATGTGAGCGCGTACTGTTTAAAGACAAATATTAACTTTGTTTACAAAGACCGCGTAACAATGGAAACGTCAACGTGAAAAATTGTAACCGTTATCAATTCCACTTAATTCGCACCGAACTCTGACTGTCTATTCGTTTCTTAGACGACGTCATTTCTTTTTTGCTCAATTTGACGGAACTCGTGTGTTTACGTGAGGAATTTAATTTTTTTCTCTTACATTTACGTATCACCCTGCAGCGAGTGCAGGTAAGTGCCGCTAGGTGGGGACGTACTGTAACAATAAAACTGTTGATACATTTCAAATTTTTTTATCTTTGAAGACAATTGTTTCCTTTCCCGCGATATTTAAGCATTCGACGGTAGACCTCACTTTCCGATCAGGATTTCAGGCGTTTCGCGGGGACCGCGTGTTTCGACGTATTGCCGTAGAAACATTTAACAATGCTCCCCGTTGATTACAATGGTGTCCGGAATAAAAGACCGTCCCGATCGAGGAATCTTTATCGCTTCTCGGCCTTTTGGCTAAGATCAAAGTGTAGTATCTGTTCTTATCAGCTTAATATCTGATACGTGGTGCATCGCACCACCAGAATATTAAACTCATTTTTGGAAAATGACGGAGTGTTAGGAGCTTGCTCCACATCTGTCACGGGTTGGCCCGGCTTTGCAGTATCGCCGGGATCGGCCCACCTTATTGAAATTCAAACAAAGAAAGAAGTTTAACATTCTGACGTATCAAATATTGAGTTGGAAGGCAGGTAAATTTTGAAATAACCGCGATTTCGCATCCAGTACAGGATTCACCTCTCTCGGCAATCATCTTCTCGCAGGCAGGACCGGGCACCAGCGAGTACAAGTAATTTTCCGGGAGAAGCCGTTGTCCGTGGCCACCAGCTGGACCACGCTCCCTATATATCTTTTGTATTTCGCGAACGTCGTCGTCGCCGCCGCACGCACGCACGCAAGTACGATAGGATAACGCGCCTTTTACGAATATGTATCTGATACATATGTATTCAAAACATCGTACTTTTTCCGCTCATTTCTTTCGGCTCAAAGGAAGTGTAATTAATATTCGTTGTTGACGGAAACTGCGTAGCTATATTGAAAACAGGGGTTCGTTGCCGTTAAAGCCTCTTTTAATTCTGTCACTTTCCCATAAATCTATCTCGGTTTTATTATAATTTAGACGTAAAATACCGACGTCTGGATTTTGATATACATTTATAAATAATGTATGCAATATACGTTTATTCCACCTAGCAGAGCGCCTCTTGGGCGGCCATCGCAAAACACGACTGCCCGTTGTAATCTACGAACGTCTTCCTCGCCGCCGCACGCACGCAGCATAGCTGTTGCAAGCGAACATTAGTAAAAACTTACAAATTAATATTCCGCGGATCGAATTATTTTATAATTTTAATTTCTTCTCTACTAAAGTTTCTTTACATGTATATATATATACACTCTTCTGTGAGTTAAAAAAAAAAAAAAAAAAAAACACGACTGCCCGTTGTAATCTACGAACGTCTTCCTCGCCGCCGCACGCACGCAGCATAGCTGTTGCAAGCGAACATTAGTAAAAACTTACAAATTAATATTCCGCGGATCGAATTATTTTATAATTTTAATTTCTTCTCTACTAAAGTTTCTTTACATGTATATATATATACACTCTTCTGTGAGTTAAAAAAAAAAAAAAAAAAAAAAAAAAAAAAAAAAACACGACTGCCCGTTGTAATCTACGAACGTCTTCCTCGCCGCCGCACGCACGCAGCATAGCTGTTGCAAGCGAACATTAGTAAAAACTTACAAATTAATATTCCGCGGATCGAATTATTTTATAATTTTAATTTCTTCTCTACTAAAGTTTCTTTACATGTATATATATATACACTCTTCTGTGAGTTAAAAAAAAAAAAAAAAAAAAAAAAAAAAAAAAAAAAAAACACGACTGCCCGTTGTAATCTACGAACGTCTTCCTCGCCGCCGCACGCACGCAGCATAGCTGTTGCAAGCGAACATTAGTAAAAACTTACAAATTAATATTCCGCGGATCGAATTATTTTATAATTTTAATTTCTTCTCTACTAAAGTTTCTTTACATGTATATATATATACACTCTTCTGTGAGTTAAAAAAAAAAAAAAAAAAAAACACGACTGCCCGTTGTAATCTACGAACGTCTTCCTCGCCGCCGCACGCACGCAGCATAGCTGTTGCAAGCGAACATTAGTAAAAACTTACAAATTAATATTCCGCGGATCGAATTATTTTATAATTTTAATTTCTTCTCTACTAAAGTTTCTTTACATGTATATATATATACACTCTTCTGTGAGTTAAAAAAAAAAAAAAAAAAAAAAAAAAAAAAAAAAAAAAAACACGACTGCCCGTTGTAATCTACGAACGTCTTCCTCGCCGCCGCACGCACGCAGCATAGCTGTTGCAAGCGAACATTAGTAAAAACTTACAAATTAATATTCCGCGGATCGAATTATTTTATAATTTTAATTTCTTCTCTACTAAAGTTTCTTTACATGTATATATATATACACTCTTCTGTGAGTTAAAAAAAAAAAAAAAAAAAAAAAAAAAAAAAAAAACACGACTGCCCGTTGTAATCTACGAACGTCTTCCTCGCCGCCGCACGCACGCAGCATAGCTGTTGCAAGCGAACATTAGTAAAAACTTACAAATTAATATTCCGCGGATCGAATTATTTTATAATTTTAATTTCTTCTCTACTAAAGTTTCTTTACATGTATATATATATACACTCTTCTGTGAGTTAAAAAAAAAAAAAAAAAAAAAAAAAAAAAAAAAAAAAACACGACTGCCCGTTGTAATCTACGAACGTCTTCCTCGCCGCCGCACGCACGCAGCATAGCTGTTGCAAGCGAACATTAGTAAAAACTTACAAATTAATATTCCGCGGATCGAATTATTTTATAATTTTAATTTCTTCTCTACTAAAGTTTCTTTACATGTATATATATATACACTCTTCTGTGAGTTAAAAAAAAAAAAAAAAAAAAAAAAAAAAAAAAAAAAAAAAATCCACCATTTTTTTTTACTTCTATATATATTTAAATAAATAAATATATATTTAAAAAATGGGGAAAATTTTTAAATGTCGCGTACATGTGAGCGCGTACTGTTTAAAGACAAATATTAACTTTGTTTACAAAGACCGCGTAACAATGGAAACGTCAACGTGAAAAATTGTAACCGTTATCAATTCCACTTAATTCGCACCGAACTCTGACTGTCTATTCGTTTCTTAGACGACGTCATTTCTTTTTTGCTCAATTTGACGGAACTCGTGTGTTTACGTGAGGAATTTAATTTTTTTCTCTTACATTTACGTATCACCCTGCAGCGAGTGCAGGTAAGTGCCGCTAGGTGGGGACGTACTGTAACAATAAAACTGTTGATACATTTCAAATTTTTTTATCTTTGAAGACAATTGTTTCCTTTCCCGCGATATTTAAGCATTCGACGGTAGACCTCACTTTCCGATCAGGATTTCAGGCGTTTCGCGGGGACCGCGTGTTTCGACGTATTGCCGTAGAAACATTTAACAATGCTCCCCGTTGATTACAATGGTGTCCGGAATAAAAGACCGTCCCGATCGAGGAATCTTTATCGCTTCTCGGCCTTTTGGCTAAGATCAAAGTGTAGTATCTGTTCTTATCAGCTTAATATCTGATACGTGGTGCATCGCACCACCAGAATATTAAACTCATTTTTGGAAAATGACGGAGTGTTAGGAGCTTGCTCCACATCTGTCACGGGTTGGCCCGGCTTTGCAGTATCGCCGGGATCGGCCCACCTTATTGAAATTCAAACAAAGAAAGAAGTTTAACATTCTGACGTATCAAATATTGAGTTGGAAGGCAGGTAAATTTTGAAATAACCGCGATTTCGCATCCAGTACAGGATTCACCTCTCTCGGCAATCATCTTCTCGCAGGCAGGACCGGGCACCAGCGAGTACAAGTAATTTTCCGGGAGAAGCCGTTGTCCGTGGCCACCAGCTGGACCACGCTCCCTATATATCTTTTGTATTTCGCGAACGTCGTCGTCGCCGCCGCACGCACGCACGCACGCAAGTACGATAGGATAACGCGCCTTTTACGAATATGTATCTGATACATATGTATTCAAAACATCGTACTTTTTCCGCTCATTTCTTTCGGCTCAAAGGAAGTGTAATTAATATTCGTTGTTGACGGAAACTGCGTAGCTATATTGAAAACAGGGGTTCGTTGCCGTTAAAGCCTCTTTTAATTCTGTCACTTTCCCATAAATCTATCTCGGTTTTATTATAATTTAGACGTAAAATACCGACGTCTGGATTTTGATATACATTTATAAATAATGTATGCAATATACGTTTATTCCACCTAGCAGAGCGCCTCTTGGGCGGCCATCGCAAAACACGACTGCCCGTTGTAATCTACGAACGTCTTCCTCGCCGCCGCACGCACGCAGCATAGCTGTTGCAAGCGAACATTAGTAAAAACTTACAAATTAATATTCCGCGGATCGAATTATTTTATAATTTTAATTTCTTCTCTACTAAAGTTTCTTTACATGTATATATATATACACTCTTCTGTGAGTTAAAAAAAAAAAAAAAAAAAAACACGACTGCCCGTTGTAATCTACGAACGTCTTCCTCGCCGCCGCACGCACGCAGCATAGCTGTTGCAAGCGAACATTAGTAAAAACTTACAAATTAATATTCCG
>JAYJMR010000182.1:12500-17500 GCA_037074705.1 Zhengitettix transpicula
TCTGTTCTTATCAGCTTAATATCTGATACGTGGTGCATCGCACCACCAGAATATTAAACTCATTTTTGGAAAATGACGGAGTGTTAGGAGCTTGCTCCACATCTGTCACGGGTTGGCCCGGCTTTGCAGTATCGCCGGGATCGGCCCACCTTATTGAAATTCAAACAAAGAAAGAAGTTTAACATTCTGACGTATCAAATATTGAGTTGGAAGGCAGGTAAATTTTGAAATAACCGCGATTTCGCATCCAGTACAGGATTCACCTCTCTCGGCAATCATCTTCTCGCAGGCAGGACCGGGCACCAGCGAGTACAAGTAATTTTCCGGGAGAAGCCGTTGTCCGTGGCCACCAGCTGGACCACGCTCCCTATATATCTTTTGTATTTCGCGAACGTCGTCGTCGCCGCCGCACGCACGCACGCACGCAAGTACGATAGGATAACGCGCCTTTTACGAATATGTATCTGATACATATGTATTCAAAACATCGTACTTTTTCCGCTCATTTCTTTCGGCTCAAAGGAAGTGTAATTAATATTCGTTGTTGACGGAAACTGCGTAGCTATATTGAAAACAGGGGTTCGTTGCCGTTAAAGCCTCTTTTAATTCTGTCACTTTCCCATAAATCTATCTCGGTTTTATTATAATTTAGACGTAAAATACCGACGTCTGGATTTTGATATACATTTATAAATAATGTATGCAATATACGTTTATTCCACCTAGCAGAGCGCCTCTTGGGCGGCCATCGCAAAACACGACTGCCCGTTGTAATCTACGAACGTCTTCCTCGCCGCCGCACGCACGCAGCATAGCTGTTGCAAGCGAACATTAGTAAAAACTTACAAATTAATATTCCGCGGATCGAATTATTTTATAATTTTAATTTCTTCTCTACTAAAGTTTCTTTACATGTATATATATATACACTCTTCTGTGAGTTAAAAAAAAAAAAAAAAAAAAACACGACTGCCCGTTGTAATCTACGAACGTCTTCCTCGCCGCCGCACGCACGCAGCATAGCTGTTGCAAGCGAACATTAGTAAAAACTTACAAATTAATATTCCGCGGATCGAATTATTTTATAATTTTAATTTCTTCTCTACTAAAGTTTCTTTACATGTATATATATATACACTCTTCTGTGAGTTAAAAAAAAAAAAAAAAAAAAACACGACTGCCCGTTGTAATCTACGAACGTCTTCCTCGCCGCCGCACGCACGCAGCATAGCTGTTGCAAGCGAACATTAGTAAAAACTTACAAATTAATATTCCGCGGATCGAATTATTTTATAATTTTAATTTCTTCTCTACTAAAGTTTCTTTACATGTATATATATATACACTCTTCTGTGAGTTAAAAAAAAAAAAAAAAAAAAAAAAAAAAAAAAAAAACACGACTGCCCGTTGTAATCTACGAACGTCTTCCTCGCCGCCGCACGCACGCAGCATAGCTGTTGCAAGCGAACATTAGTAAAAACTTACAAATTAATATTCCGCGGATCGAATTATTTTATAATTTTAATTTCTTCTCTACTAAAGTTTCTTTACATGTATATATATATACACTCTTCTGTGAGTTAAAAAAAAAAAAAAAAAAAACACGACTGCCCGTTGTAATCTACGAACGTCTTCCTCGCCGCCGCACGCACGCAGCATAGCTGTTGCAAGCGAACATTAGTAAAAACTTACAAATTAATATTCCGCGGATCGAATTATTTTATAATTTTAATTTCTTCTCTACTAAAGTTTCTTTACATGTATATATATATATACTCTTCTGTGAGTTAAAAAAAAAAAAAAAAAAAAAAAAAAAAAAAAAAAAAAATCCACCATTTTTTTTTACTTCTATATATATTTAAATAAATAAATATATATTTAAAAAATGGGGAAAATTTTTAAATGTCGCGTACATGTGAGCGCGTACTGTTTAAAGACAAATATTAACTTTGTTTACAAAGACCGCGTAACAATGGAAACGTCAACGTGAAAAATTGTAACCGTTATCAATTCCACTTAATTCGCACCGAACTCTGACTGTCTATTCGTTTCTTAGACGACGTCATTTCTTTTTTGCTCAATTTGACGGAACTCGTGTGTTTACGTGAGGAATTTAATTTTTTTCTCTTACATTTACGTATCACCCTGCAGCGAGTGCAGGTAAGTGCCGCTAGGTGGGGACGTACTGTAACAATAAAACTGTTGATACATTTCAAATTTTTTTATCTTTGAAGACAATTGTTTCCTTTCCCGCGATATTTAAGCATTCGACGGTAGACCTCACTTTCCGATCAGGATTTCAGGCGTTTCGCGGGGACCGCGTGTTTCGACGTATTGCCGTAGAAACATTTAACAATGCTCCCCGTTGATTACAATGGTGTCCGGAATAAAAGACCGTCCCGATCGAGGAATCTTTATCGCTTCTCGGCCTTTTGGCTAAGATCAAAGTGTAGTATCTGTTCTTATCAGCTTAATATCTGATACGTGGTGCATCGCACCACCAGAATATTAAACTCATTTTTGGAAAATGACGGAGTGTTAGGAGCTTGCTCCACATCTGTCACGGGTTGGCCCGGCTTTGCAGTATCGCCGGGATCGGCCCACCTTATTGAAATTCAAACAAAGAAAGAAGTTTAACATTCTGACGTATCAAATATTGAGTTGGAAGGCAGGTAAATTTTGAAATAACCGCGATTTCGCATCCAGTACAGGATTCACCTCTCTCGGCAATCATCTTCTCGCAGGCAGGACCGGGCACCAGCGAGTACAAGTAATTTTCCGGGAGAAGCCGTTGTCCGTGGCCACCAGCTGGACCACGCTCCCTATATATCTTTTGTATTTCGCGAACGTCGTCGTCGCCGCCGCACGCACGCACGCAAGTACGATAGGATAACGCGCCTTTTACGAATATGTATCTGATACATATGTATTCAAAACATCGTACTTTTTCCGCTCATTTCTTTCGGCTCAAAGGAAGTGTAATTAATATTCGTTGTTGACGGAAACTGCGTAGCTATATTGAAAACAGGGGTTCGTTGCCGTTAAAGCCTCTTTTAATTCTGTCACTTTCCCATAAATCTATCTCGGTTTTATTATAATTTAGACGTAAAATACCGACGTCTGGATTTTGATATACATTTATAAATAATGTATGCAATATACGTTTATTCCACCTAGCAGAGCGCCTCTTGGGCGGCCATCGCAAAACACGACTGCCCGTTGTAATCTACGAACGTCTTCCTCGCCGCCGCACGCACGCAGCATAGCTGTTGCAAGCGAACATTAGTAAAAACTTACAAATTAATATTCCGCGGATCGAATTATTTTATAATTTTAATTTCTTCTCTACTAAAGTTTCTTTACATGTATATATATATACACTCTTCTGTGAGTTAAAAAAAAAAAAAAAAAAAAACACGACTGCCCGTTGTAATCTACGAACGTCTTCCTCGCCGCCGCACGCACGCAGCATAGCTGTTGCAAGCGAACATTAGTAAAAACTTACAAATTAATATTCCGCGGATCGAATTATTTTATAATTTTAATTTCTTCTCTACTAAAGTTTCTTTACATGTATATATATATACACTCTTCTGTGAGTTAAAAAAAAAAAAAAAAAAAAACACGACTGCCCGTTGTAATCTACGAACGTCTTCCTCGCCGCCGCACGCACGCAGCATAGCTGTTGCAAGCGAACATTAGTAAAAACTTACAAATTAATATTCCGCGGATCGAATTATTTTATAATTTTAATTTCTTCTCTACTAAAGTTTCTTTACATGTATATATATATATACACTCTTCTGTGAGTTAAAAAAAAAAAAAAAAAAAAAAAAAAAAAAAAAAAAAACACGACTGCCCGTTGTAATCTACGAACGTCTTCCTCGCCGCCGCACGCACGCAGCATAGCTGTTGCAAGCGAACATTAGTAAAAACTTACAAATTAATATTCCGCGGATCGAATTATTTTATAATTTTAATTTCTTCTCTACTAAAGTTTCTTTACATGTATATATATATACACTCTTCTGTGAGTTAAAAAAAAAAAAAAAAAAAAAAAAAAAAAAAAAAAAAAACACGACTGCCCGTTGTAATCTACGAACGTCTTCCTCGCCGCCGCACGCACGCAGCATAGCTGTTGCAAGCGAACATTAGTAAAAACTTACAAATTAATATTCCGCGGATCGAATTATTTTATAATTTTAATTTCTTCTCTACTAAAGTTTCTTTACATGTATATATATATACACTCTTCTGTGAGTTAAAAAAAAAAAAAAAAAAAACACGACTGCCCGTTGTAATCTACGAACGTCTTCCTCGCCGCCGCACGCACGCAGCATAGCTGTTGCAAGCGAACATTAGTAAAAACTTACAAATTAATATTCCGCGGATCGAATTATTTTATAATTTTAATTTCTTCTCTACTAAAGTTTCTTTACATGTATATATATATACACTCTTCTGTGAGTTAAAAAAAAAAAAAAAAAAAAAAAAAAAAAAAAAAAAACACGACTGCCCGTTGTAATCTACGAACGTCTTCCTCGCCGCCGCACGCACGCAGCATAGCTGTTGCAAGCGAACATTAGTAAAAACTTACAAATTAATATTCCGCGGATCGAATTATTTTATAATTTTAATTTCTTCTCTACTAAAGTTTCTTTACATGTATATATATATACACTCTTCTGTGAGTTAAAAAAAAAAAAAAAAAAAACACGACTGCCCGTTGTAATCTACGAACGTCTTCCTCGCCGCCGCACGCACGCAGCATAGCTGTTGCAAGCGAACATTAGTAAAAACTTACAAATTAATATTCCGCGGATCGAATTATTTTATAATTTTAATTTCTTCTCTACTAAAGTTTCTTTACATGTATATATATATATACTCTTCTGTGAGTTAAAAAAAAAAAAAAAAAAAAAAAAAAAAAAAAAAAAATCCACCATTTTTTTTTACTTCTATATATATTTAAATAAATAAATATATATTTAAAAAATGGG
>JAYJMR010000182.1:27500-30000 GCA_037074705.1 Zhengitettix transpicula
AAAAAAAAAAAAAAAAAAAAAAAAAAAAAAACACGACTGCCCGTTGTAATCTACGAACGTCTTCCTCGCCGCCGCACGCACGCAGCATAGCTGTTGCAAGCGAACATTAGTAAAAACTTACAAATTAATATTCCGCGGATCGAATTATTTTATAATTTTAATTTCTTCTCTACTAAAGTTTCTTTACATGTATATATATATACACTCTTCTGTGAGTTAAAAAAAAAAAAAAAAAAAAAACACGACTGCCCGTTGTAATCTACGAACGTCTTCCTCGCCGCCGCACGCACGCAGCATAGCTGTTGCAAGCGAACATTAGTAAAAACTTACAAATTAATATTCCGCGGATCGAATTATTTTATAATTTTAATTTCTTCTCTACTAAAGTTTCTTTACATGTATATATATATACACTCTTCTGTGAGTTAAAAAAAAAAAAAAAAAAAAAAAAAAAAAAAAAAAAAAACACGACTGCCCGTTGTAATCTACGAACGTCTTCCTCGCCGCCGCACGCACGCAGCATAGCTGTTGCAAGCGAACATTAGTAAAAACTTACAAATTAATATTCCGCGGATCGAATTATTTTATAATTTTAATTTCTTCTCTACTAAAGTTTCTTTACATGTATATATATATACACTCTTCTGTGAGTTAAAAAAAAAAAAAAAAAAAAAAAAAAAAAAAAAACACGACTGCCCGTTGTAATCTACGAACGTCTTCCTCGCCGCCGCACGCACGCAGCATAGCTGTTGCAAGCGAACATTAGTAAAAACTTACAAATTAATATTCCGCGGATCGAATTATTTTATAATTTTAATTTCTTCTCTACTAAAGTTTCTTTACATGTATATATATATACACTCTTCTGTGAGTTAAAAAAAAAAAAAAAAAAAAACACGACTGCCCGTTGTAATCTACGAACGTCTTCCTCGCCGCCGCACGCACGCAGCATAGCTGTTGCAAGCGAACATTAGTAAAAACTTACAAATTAATATTCCGCGGATCGAATTATTTTATAATTTTAATTTCTTCTCTACTAAAGTTTCTTTACATGTATATATATATACACTCTTCTGTGAGTTAAAAAAAAAAAAAAAAAAAAACACGACTGCCCGTTGTAATCTACGAACGTCTTCCTCGCCGCCGCACGCACGCAGCATAGCTGTTGCAAGCGAACATTAGTAAAAACTTACAAATTAATATTCCGCGGATCGAATTATTTTATAATTTTAATTTCTTCTCTACTAAAGTTTCTTTACATGTATATATATATACACTCTTCTGTGAGTTAAAAAAAAAAAAAAAAAAAAAAAAAAAAAAAAAAAAAACACGACTGCCCGTTGTAATCTACGAACGTCTTCCTCGCCGCCGCACGCACGCAGCATAGCTGTTGCAAGCGAACATTAGTAAAAACTTACAAATTAATATTCCGCGGATCGAATTATTTTATAATTTTAATTTCTTCTCTACTAAAGTTTCTTTACATGTATATATATATACACTCTTCTGTGAGTTAAAAAAAAAAAAAAAAAAAAAAAAAAAAAAAAAAAAAAACACGACTGCCCGTTGTAATCTACGAACGTCTTCCTCGCCGCCGCACGCACGCAGCATAGCTGTTGCAAGCGAACATTAGTAAAAACTTACAAATTAATATTCCGCGGATCGAATTATTTTATAATTTTAATTTCTTCTCTACTAAAGTTTCTTTACATGTATATATATATACACTCTTCTGTGAGTTAAAAAAAAAAAAAAAAAAAAACACGACTGCCCGTTGTAATCTACGAACGTCTTCCTCGCCGCCGCACGCACGCAGCATAGCTGTTGCAAGCGAACATTAGTAAAAACTTACAAATTAATATTCCGCGGATCGAATTATTTTATAATTTTAATTTCTTCTCTACTAAAGTTTCTTTACATGTATATATATATACACTCTTCTGTGAGTTAAAAAAAAAAAAAAAAAAAAAAAAAAAAAAAAAAAACACGACTGCCCGTTGTAATCTACGAACGTCTTCCTCGCCGCCGCACGCACGCAGCATAGCTGTTGCAAGCGAACATTAGTAAAAACTTACAAATTAATATTCCGCGGATCGAATTATTTTATAATTTTAATTTCTTCTCTACTAAAGTTTCTTTACATGTATATATATATACACTCTTCTGTAAGTTAAAAAAAAAAAAAAAAAAAAAAAAAAAAAAAAAAAAAAAAACACGACTGCCCGTTGTAATCTACGAACGTCTTCCTCGCCGCCGCACGCACGCAGCATAGCTGTTGCAAGCGAACATTAGTAAAAACTTACAAATTAATATTCCGCGGATCGAATTATTTTATAATTTTAATTTCTTCTCTACTAAAGTTTCTTTACATGTATATATATATACACTCTTCTGTGAGTTAAAAAAAAAAAAAAAAAAAAAAAAAAAAAAAAAAAAATCCACCATTTTTTTTTACTTCTATATATATTTAAATAAATAAATATATATTTAAAAAATGGGG
>JAYJMR010000182.1:35000-47500 GCA_037074705.1 Zhengitettix transpicula
ACTAAAGTTTCTTTACATGTATATATATATACACTCTTCTGTGAGTTAAAAAAAAAAAAAAAAAAAAAAAAAAAAAAAAAAAAAAAACACGACTGCCCGTTGTAATCTACGAACGTCTTCCTCGCCGCCGCACGCACGCAGCATAGCTGTTGCAAGCGAACATTAGTAAAAACTTACAAATTAATATTCCGCGGATCGAATTATTTTATAATTTTAATTTCTTCTCTACTAAAGTTTCTTTACATGTATATATATATACACTCTTCTGTGAGTTAAAAAAAAAAAAAAAAAAAAACACGACTGCCCGTTGTAATCTACGAACGTCTTCCTCGCCGCCGCACGCACGCAGCATAGCTGTTGCAAGCGAACATTAGTAAAAACTTACAAATTAATATTCCGCGGATCGAATTATTTTATAATTTTAATTTCTTCTCTACTAAAGTTTCTTTACATGTATATATATATACACTCTTCTGTGAGTTAAAAAAAAAAAAAAAAAAAAACACGACTGCCCGTTGTAATCTACGAACGTCTTCCTCGCCGCCGCACGCACGCAGCATAGCTGTTGCAAGCGAACATTAGTAAAAACTTACAAATTAATATTCCGCGGATCGAATTATTTTATAATTTTAATTTCTTCTCTACTAAAGTTTCTTTACATGTATATATATATACACTCTTCTGTGAGTTAAAAAAAAAAAAAAAAAAAAAAAAAAAAAAAAAAAAACACGACTGCCCGTTGTAATCTACGAACGTCTTCCTCGCCGCCGCACGCACGCAGCATAGCTGTTGCAAGCGAACATTAGTAAAAACTTACAAATTAATATTCCGCGGATCGAATTATTTTATAATTTTAATTTCTTCTCTACTAAAGTTTCTTTACATGTATATATATATACACTCTTCTGTGAGTTAAAAAAAAAAAAAAAAAAAAAAAAAAAAAAAAAAAAAAAAAAATCCACCATTTTTTTTTACTTCTATATATATTTAAATAAATAAATATATATTTAAAAAATGGGGAAAATTTTTAAATGTCGCGTACATGTGAGCGCGTACTGTTTAAAGACAAATATTAACTTTGTTTACAAAGACCGCGTAACAATGGAAACGTCAACGTGAAAAAAAATAACCGTTATCAATTCCACTTAATTCGCACCGAACTCTGACTGTCTATTCGTTTCTTAGACGACGTCATTTCTTTTTTGCTCAATTTGACGGAACTCGTGTGTTTACGTGAGGAATTTAATTTTTTTCTCTTACATTTACGTATCACCCTGCAGCGAGTGCAGGTAAGTGCCGCTAGGTGGGGACGTACTGTAACAATAAAACTGTTGATACATTTCAAATTTTTTTATCTTTGAAGACAATTGTTTCCTTTCCCGCGATATTTAAGCATTCGACGGTAGACCTCACTTTCCGATCAGGATTTCAGGCGTTTCGCGGGGACCGCGTGTTTCGACGTATTGCCGTAGAAACATTTAACAATGCTCCCCGTTGATTACAATGGTGTCCGGAATAAAAGACCGTCCCGATCGAGGAATCTTTATCGCTTCTCGGCCTTTTGGCTAAGATCAAAGTGTAGTATCTGTTCTTATCAGCTTAATATCTGATACGTGGTGCATCGCACCACCAGAATATTAAACTCATTTTTGGAAAATGACGGAGTGTTAGGAGCTTGCTCCACATCTGTCACGGGTTGGCCCGGCTTTGCAGTATCG
This sequence comes from Zhengitettix transpicula, assembly GCA_037074705.1. Lineage (NCBI taxonomy): Eukaryota > Metazoa > Arthropoda > Insecta > Orthoptera > Tetrigidae > Zhengitettix > Zhengitettix transpicula. Next base: position 36,719 of record JAYJMR010000182.1, read on the forward strand.
CCGGGATCGGCCCACCTTATTGAAATTCAAACAAAGAAAGAAGTTTAACATTCTGACGTATCAAATATTGAGTTGGAAGGCAGGTAAATTTTGAAATAACCGCGATTTCGCATCCAGTACAGGATTCACCTCTCTCGGCAATCATCTTCTCGCAGGCAGGACCGGGCACCAGCGAGTACAAGTAATTTTCCGGGAGAAGCCGTTGTCCGTGGCCACCAGCTGGACCACGCTCCCTATATATCTTTTGTATTTCGCGAACGTCGTCGTCGCCGCCGCACGCACGCACGCAAGTACGATAGGATAACGCGCCTTTTACGAATATGTATCTGATACATATGTATTCAAAACATCGTACTTTTTCCGCTCATTTCTTTCGGCTCAAAGGAAGTGTAATTAATATTCGTTGTTGACGGAAACTGCGTAGCTATATTGAAAACAGGGGTTCGTTGCCGTTAAAGCCTCTTTTAATTCTGTCACTTTCCCATAAATCTATCTCGGTTTTATTATAATTTAGACGTAAAATACCGACGTCTGGATTTTGATATACATTTATAAATAATGTATGCAATATACGTTTATTCCACCTAGCAGAGCGCCTCTTGGGCGGCCATCGCAAAACACGACTGCCCGTTGTAATCTACGAACGTCTTCCTCGCCGCCGCACGCACGCAGCATAGCTGTTGCAAGCGAACATTAGTAAAAACTTACAAATTAATATTCCGCGGATCGAATTATTTTATAATTTTAATTTCTTCTCTACTAAAGTTTCTTTACATGTATATATATATACACTCTTCTGTGAGTTAAAAAAAAAAAAAAAAAAACACGACTGCCCGTTGTAATCTACGAACGTCTTCCTCGCCGCCGCACGCACGCAGCATAGCTGTTGCAAGCGAACATTAGTAAAAACTTACAAATTAATATTCCGCGGATCGAATTATTTTATAATTTTAATTTCTTCTCTACTAAAGTTTCTTTACATGTATATATATATACACTCTTCTGTGAGTTAAAAAAAAAAAAAAAAAAAAACACGACTGCCCGTTGTAATCTACGAACGTCTTCCTCGCCGCCGCACGCACGCAGCATAGCTGTTGCAAGCGAACATTAGTAAAAACTTACAAATTAATATTCCGCGGATCGAATTATTTTATAATTTTAATTTCTTCTCTACTAAAGTTTCTTTACATGTATATATATATACACTCTTCTGTGAGTTAAAAAAAAAAAAAAAAAAAAAAAAAAAAAAAAAAAAAACACGACTGCCCGTTGTAATCTACGAACGTCTTCCTCGCCGCCGCACGCACGCAGCATAGCTGTTGCAAGCGAACATTAGTAAAAACTTACAAATTAATATTCCGCGGATCGAATTATTTTATAATTTTAATTTCTTCTCTACTAAAGTTTCTTTACATGTATATATATATACACTCTTCTGTGAGTTAAAAAAAAAAAAAAAAAAAAAAAAAAAAAAAAAAAAAAACACGACTGCCCGTTGTAATCTACGAACGTCTTCCTCGCCGCCGCACGCACGCAGCATAGCTGTTGCAAGCGAACATTAGTAAAAACTTACAAATTAATATTCCGCGGATCGAATTATTTTATAATTTTAATTTCTTCTCTACTAAAGTTTCTTTACATGTATATATATATACACTCTTCTGTGAGTTAAAAAAAAAAAAAAAAAAAAACACGACTGCCCGTTGTAATCTACGAACGTCTTCCTCGCCGCCGCACGCACGCAGCATAGCTGTTGCAAGCGAACATTAGTAAAAACTTACAAATTAATATTCCGCGGATCGAATTATTTTATAATTTTAATTTCTTCTCTACTAAAGTTTCTTTACATGTATATATATATACACTCTTCTGTGAGTTAAAAAAAAAAAAAAAAAAAACACGACTGCCCGTTGTAATCTACGAACGTCTTCCTCGCCGCCGCACGCACGCAGCATAGCTGTTGCAAGCGAACATTAGTAAAAACTTACAAATTAATATTCCGCGGATCGAATTATTTTATAATTTTAATTTCTTCTCTACTAAAGTTTCTTTACATGTATATATATATACACTCTTCTGTGAGTTAAAAAAAAAAAAAAAAAAAAACACGACTGCCCGTTGTAATCTACGAACGTCTTCCTCGCCGCCGCACGCACGCAGCATAGCTGTTGCAAGCGAACATTAGTAAAAACTTACAAATTAATATTCCGCGGATCGAATTATTTTATAATTTTAATTTCTTCTCTACTAAAGTTTCTTTACATGTATATATATATACACTCTTCTGTGAGTTAAAAAAAAAAAAAAAAAAAAAAAAAAAAAAAAAAAAAAACACGACTGCCCGTTGTAATCTACGAACGTCTTCCTCGCCGCCGCACGCACGCAGCATAGCTGTTGCAAGCGAACATTAGTAAAAACTTACAAATTAATATTCCGCGGATCGAATTATTTTATAATTTTAATTTCTTCTCTACTAAAGTTTCTTTACATGTATATATATATACACTCTTCTGTGAGTTAAAAAAAAAAAAAAAAAAAAAAAAAAAAAAAAAAAAAACACGACTGCCCGTTGTAATCTACGAACGTCTTCCTCGCCGCCGCACGCACGCAGCATAGCTGTTGCAAGCGAACATTAGTAAAAACTTACAAATTAATATTCCGCGGATCGAATTATTTTATAATTTTAATTTCTTCTCTACTAAAGTTTCTTTACATGTATATATATATACACTCTTCTGTGAGTTAAAAAAAAAAAAAAAAAAAAACACGACTGCCCGTTGTAATCTACGAACGTCTTCCTCGCCGCCGCACGCACGCAGCATAGCTGTTGCAAGCGAACATTAGTAAAAACTTACAAATTAATATTCCGCGGATCGAATTATTTTATAATTTTAATTTCTTCTCTACTAAAGTTTCTTTACATGTATATATATATACACTCTTCTGTGAGTTAAAAAAAAAAAAAAAAAAAAAAAAAAAAAAAAAAAAAAAACACGACTGCCCGTTGTAATCTACGAACGTCTTCCTCGCCGCCGCACGCACGCAGCATAGCTGTTGCAAGCGAACATTAGTAAAAACTTACAAATTGAATTATTTTATAATTTTAATTTCTTCTCTACTAAAGTTTCTTTACATGTATATATATATACACTCTTCTGTGAGTTAAAAAAAAAAAAAAAAAAAAAAAAAAAAAAAAAAAAAAACACGACTGCCCGTTGTAATCTACGAACGTCTTCCTCGCCGCCGCACGCACGCAGCATAGCTGTTGCAAGCGAACATTAGTAAAAACTTACAAATTAATATTCCGCGGATCGAATTATTTTATAATTTTAATTTCTTCTCTACTAAAGTTTCTTTACATGTATATATATATACACTCTTCTGTGAGTTAAAAAAAAAAAAAAAAAAAAAAAAAAAAAAAAAATCCACCATTTTTTTTTACTTCTATATATATTTAAATAAATAAATATATATTTAAAAAATGGGGAAAATTTTTAAATGTCGCGTACATGTGAGCGCGTACTGTTTAAAGACAAATATTAACTTTGTTTACAAAGACCGCGTAACAATGGAAACGTCAACGTGAAAAATTGTAACCGTTATCAATTCCACTTAATTCGCACCGAACTCTGACTGTCTATTCGTTTCTTAGACGACGTCATTTCTTTTTTGCTCAATTTGACGGAACTCGTGTGTTTACGTGAGGAATTTAATTTTTTTCTCTTACATTTACGTATCACCCTGCAGCGAGTGCAGGTAAGTGCCGCTAGGTGGGGACGTACTGTAACAATAAAACTGTTGATACATTTCAAATTTTTTTATCTTTGAAGACAATTGTTTCCTTTCCCGCGATATTTAAGCATTCGACGGTAGACCTCACTTTCCGATCAGGATTTCAGGCGTTTCGCGGGGACCGCGTGTTTCGACGTATTGCCGTAGAAACATTTAACAATGCTCCCCGTTGATTACAATGGTGTCCGGAATAAAAGACCGTCCCGATCGAGGAATCTTTATCGCTTCTCGGCCTTTTGGCTAAGATCAAAGTGTAGTATCTGTTCTTATCAGCTTAATATCTGATACGTGGTGCATCGCACCACCAGAATATTAAACTCATTTTTGGAAAATGACGGAGTGTTAGGAGCTTGCTCCACATCTGTCACGGGTTGGCCCGGCTTTGCAGTATCGCCGGGATCGGCCCACCTTATTGAAATTCAAACAAAGAAAGAAGTTTAACATTCTGACGTATCAAATATTGAGTTGGAAGGCAGGTAAATTTTGAAATAACCGCGATTTCGCATCCAGTACAGGATTCACCTCTCTCGGCAATCATCTTCTCGCAGGCAGGACCGGGCACCAGCGAGTACAAGTAATTTTCCGGGAGAAGCCGTTGTCCGTGGCCACCAGCTGGACCACGCTCCCTATATATCTTTTGTATTTCGCGAACGTCGTCGTCGCCGCCGCACGCACGCACGCAAGTACGATAGGATAACGCGCCTTTTACGAATATGTATCTGATACATATGTATTCAAAACATCGTACTTTTTCCGCTCATTTCTTTCGGCTCAAAGGAAGTGTAATTAATATTCGTTGTTGACGGAAACTGCGTAGCTATATTGAAAACAGGGGTTCGTTGCCGTTAAAGCCTCTTTTAATTCTGTCACTTTCCCATAAATCTATCTCGGTTTTATTATAATTTAGACGTAAAATACCGACGTCTGGATTTTGATATACATTTATAAATAATGTATGCAATATACGTTTATTCCACCTAGCAGAGCGCCTCTTGGGCGGCCATCGCAAAACACGACTGCCCGTTGTAATCTACGAACGTCTTCCTCGCCGCCGCACGCACGCAGCATAGCTGTTGCAAGCGAACATTAGTAAAAACTTACAAATTAATATTCCGCGGATCGAATTATTTTATAATTTTAATTTCTTCTCTACTAAAGTTTCTTTACATGTATATATATATACACTCTTCTGTGAGTTAAAAAAAAAAAAAAAAAAAAACACGACTGCCCGTTGTAATCTACGAACGTCTTCCTCGCCGCCGCACGCACGCAGCATAGCTGTTGCAAGCGAACATTAGTAAAAACTTACAAATTAATATTCCGCGGATCGAATTATTTTATAATTTTAATTTCTTCTCTACTAAAGTTTCTTTACATGTATATATATATACACTCTTCTGTGAGTTAAAAAAAAAAAAAAAAAAAAACACGACTGCCCGTTGTAATCTACGAACGTCTTCCTCGCCGCCGCACGCACGCAGCATAGCTGTTGCAAGCGAACATTAGTAAAAACTTACAAATTAATATTCCGCGGATCGAATTATTTTATAATTTTAATTTCTTCTCTACTAAAGTTTCTTTACATGTATATATATATACACTCTTCTGTGAGTTAAAAAAAAAAAAAAAAAAAAAAAAAAAAAAAAAAAAAACACGACTGCCCGTTGTAATCTACGAACGTCTTCCTCGCCGCCGCACGCACGCAGCATAGCTGTTGCAAGCGAACATTAGTAAAAACTTACAAATTAATATTCCGCGGATCGAATTATTTTATAATTTTAATTTCTTCTCTACTAAAGTTTCTTTACATGTATATATATATACACTCTTCTGTGAGTTAAAAAAAAAAAAAAAAAAAAACACGACTGCCCGTTGTAATCTACGAACGTCTTCCTCGCCGCCGCACGCACGCAGCATAGCTGTTGCAAGCGAACATTAGTAAAAACTTACAAATTAATATTCCGCGGATCGAATTATTTTATAATTTTAATTTCTTCTCTACTAAAGTTTCTTTACATGTATATATATATACACTCTTCTGTGAGTTAAAAAAAAAAAAAAAAAAAAACACGACTGCCCGTTGTAATCTACGAACGTCTTCCTCGCCGCCGCACGCACGCAGCATAGCTGTTGCAAGCCGAACATTAGTAAAAACTTACAAATTAATATTCCGCGGATCGAATTATTTTATAATTTTAATTTCTTCTCTACTAAAGTTTCTTTACATGTATATATATATACACTCTTCTGTGAGTTAAAAAAAAAAAAAAAAAAAAAAAAAAAAAAAAAACACGACTGCCCGTTGTAATCTACGAACGTCTTCCTCGCCGCCGCACGCACGCAGCATAGCTGTTGCAAGCGAACATTAGTAAAAACTTACAAATTAATATTCCGCGGATCGAATTATTTTATAATTTTAATTTCTTCTCTACTAAAGTTTCTTTACATGTATATATATATACACTCTTCTGTGAGTTAAAAAAAAAAAAAAAAAAAAAAAAAAAAAAAAAAAAAAAAATCCACCATTTTTTTTTACTTCTATATATATTTAAATAAATAAATATATATTTAAAAAATGGGGAAAATTTTTAAATGTCGCGTACATGTGAGCGCGTACTGTTTAAAGACAAATATTAACTTTGTTTACAAAGACCGCGTAACAATGGAAACGTCAACGTGAAAAAAAATAACCGTTATCAATTCCACTTAATTCGCACCGAACTCTGACTGTCTATTCGTTTCTTAGACGACGTCATTTCTTTTTTGCTCAATTTGACGGAACTCGTGTGTTTACGTGAGGAATTTAATTTTTTTCTCTTACATTTACGTATCACCCTGCAGCGAGTGCAGGTAAGTGCCGCTAGGTGGGGACGTACTGTAACAATAAAACTGTTGATACATTTCAAATTTTTTTATCTTTGAAGACAATTGTTTCCTTTCCCGCGATATTTAAGCATTCGACGGTAGACCTCACTTTCCGATCAGGATTTCAGGCGTTTCGCGGGGACCGCGTGTTTCGACGTATTGCCGTAGAAACATTTAACAATGCTCCCCGTTGATTACAATGGTGTCCGGAATAAAAGACCGTCCCGATCGAGGAATCTTTATCGCTTCTCGGCCTTTTGGCTAAGATCAAAGTGTAGTATCTGTTCTTATCAGCTTAATATCTGATACGTGGTGCATCGCACCACCAGAATATTAAACTCATTTTTGGAAAATGACGGAGTGTTAGGAGCTTGCTCCACATCTGTCACGGGTTGGCCCGGCTTTGCAGTATCGCCGGGATCGGCCCACCTTATTGAAATTCAAACAAAGAAAGAAGTTTAACATTCTGACGTATCAAATATTGAGTTGGAAGGCAGGTAAATTTTGAAATAACCGCGATTTCGCATCCAGTACAGGATTCACCTCTCTCGGCAATCATCTTCTCGCAGGCAGGACCGGGCACCAGCGAGTACAAGTAATTTTCCGGGAGAAGCCGTTGTCCGTGGCCACCAGCTGGACCACGCTCCCTATATATCTTTTGTATTTCGCGAACGTCGTCGTCGCCGCCGCACGCACGCACGCAAGTACGATAGGATAACGCGCCTTTTACGAATATGTATCTGATACATATGTATTCAAAACATCGTACTTTTTCCGCTCATTTCTTTCGGCTCAAAGGAAGTGTAATTAATATTCGTTGTTGACGGAAACTGCGTAGCTATATTGAAAACAGGGGTTCGTTGCCGTTAAAGCCTCTTTTAATTCTGTCACTTTCCCATAAATCTATCTCGGTTTTATTATAATTTAGACGTAAAATACCGACGTCTGGATTTTGATATACATTTATAAATAATGTATGCAATATACGTTTATTCCACCTAGCAGAGCGCCTCTTGGGCGGCCATCGCAAAACACGACTGCCCGTTGTAATCTACGAACGTCTTCCTCGCCGCCGCACGCACGCAGCATAGCTGTTGCAAGCGAACATTAGTAAAAACTTACAAATTAATATTCCGCGGATCGAATTATTTTATAATTTTAATTTCTTCTCTACTAAAGTTTCTTTACATGTATATATATATACACTCTTCTGTGAGTTAAAAAAAAAAAAAAAAAAAACACGACTGCCCGTTGTAATCTACGAACGTCTTCCTCGCCGCCGCACGCACGCAGCATAGCTGTTGCAAGCGAACATTAGTAAAAACTTACAAATTAATATTCCGCGGATCGAATTATTTTATAATTTTAATTTCTTCTCTACTAAAGTTTCTTTACATGTATATATATATACACTCTTCTGTGAGTTAAAAAAAAAAAAAAAAAAAAACACGACTGCCCGTTGTAATCTACGAACGTCTTCCTCGCCGCCGCACGCACGCAGCATAGCTGTTGCAAGCGAACATTAGTAAAAACTTACAAATTAATATTCCGCGGATCGAATTATTTTATAATTTTAATTTCTTCTCTACTAAAGTTTCTTTACATGTATATATATATACACTCTTCTGTGAGTTAAAAAAAAAAAAAAAAAAAAAAAAAAAAAAAAAAAAAAACACGACTGCCCGTTGTAATCTACGAACGTCTTCCTCGCCGCCGCACGCACGCAGCATAGCTGTTGCAAGCGAACATTAGTAAAAACTTACAAATTAATATTCCGCGGATCGAATTATTTTATAATTTTAATTTCTTCTCTACTAAAGTTTCTTTACATGTATATATATATACACTCTTCTGTGAGTTAAAAAAAAAAAAAAAAAAAAAAAAAAAAAAAAAAAAAACACGACTGCCCGTTGTAATCTACGAACGTCTTCCTCGCCGCCGCACGCACGCAGCATAGCTGTTGCAAGCGAACATTAGTAAAAACTTACAAATTAATATTCCGCGGATCGAATTATTTTATAATTTTAATTTCTTCTCTACTAAAGTTTCTTTACATGTATATATATATACACTCTTCTGTGAGTTAAAAAAAAAAAAAAAAAAAAACACGACTGCCCGTTGTAATCTACGAACGTCTTCCTCGCCGCCGCACGCACGCAGCATAGCTGTTGCAAGCGAACATTAGTAAAAACTTACAAATTAATATTCCGCGGATCGAATTATTTTATAATTTTAATTTCTTCTCTACTAAAGTTTCTTTACATGTATATATATATACACTCTTCTGTGAGTTAAAAAAAAAAAAAAAAAACACGACTGCCCGTTGTAATCTACGAACGTCTTCCTCGCCGCCGCACGCACGCAGCATAGCTGTTGCAAGCGAACATTAGTAAAAACTTACAAATTAATATTCCGCGGATCGAATTATTTTATAATTTTAATTTCTTCTCTACTAAAGTTTCTTTACATGTATATATATATACACTCTTCTGTGAGTTAAAAAAAAAAAAAAAAAAAAAAAAAAAAAAAAAAAAAAACACGACTGCCCGTTGTAATCTACGAACGTCTTCCTCGCCGCCGCACGCACGCAGCATAGCTGTTGCAAGCGAACATTAGTAAAAACTTACAAATTAATATTCCGCGGATCGAATTATTTTATAATTTTAATTTCTTCTCTACTAAAGTTTCTTTACATGTATATATATATACACTCTTCTGTGAGTTAAAAAAAAAAAAAAAAAAAATCCACCATTTTTTTTACTTCTATATATATTTAAATAAATAAATATATATTTAAAAAATGGGGAAAATTTTTAAATGTCGCGTACATGTGAGCGCGTACTGTTTAAAGACAAATATTAACTTTGTTTACAAAGACCGCGTAACAATGGAAACGTCAACGTGAAAAATTGTAACCGTTATCAATTCCACTTAATTCGCACCGAACTCTGACTGTCTATTCGTTTCTTAGACGACGTCATTTCTTTTTTGCTCAATTTGACGGAACTCGTGTGTTTACGTGAGGAATTTAATTTTTTTCTCTTACATTTACGTATCACCCTGCAGCGAGTGCAGGTAAGTGCCGCTAGGTGGGGACGTACTGTAACAATAAAACTGTTGATACATTTCAAATTTTTTTATCTTTGAAGACAATTGTTTCCTTTCCCGCGATATTTAAGCATTCGACGGTAGACCTCACTTTCCGATCAGGATTTCAGGCGTTTCGCGGGGACCGCGTGTTTCGACGTATTGCCGTAGAAACATTTAACAATGCTCCCCGTTGATTACAATGGTGTCCGGAATAAAAGACCGTCCCGATCGAGGAATCTTTATCGCTTCTCGGCCTTTTGGCTAAGATCAAAGTGTAGTATCTGTTCTTATCAGCTTAATATCTGATACGTGGTGCATCGCACCACCAGAATATTAAACTCATTTTTGGAAAATGACGGAGTGTTAGGAGCTTGCTCCACATCTGTCACGGGTTGGCCCGGCTTTGCAGTATCGCCGGGATCGGCCCACCTTATTGAAATTCAAACAAAGAAAGAAGTTTAACATTCTGACGTATCAAATATTGAGTTGGAAGGCAGGTAAATTTTGAAATAACCGCGATTTCGCATCCAGTACAGGATTCACCTCTCTCGGCAATCATCTTCTCGCAGGCAGGACCGGGCACCAGCGAGTACAAGTAATTTTCCGGGAGAAGCCGTTGTCCGTGGCCACCAGCTGGACCACGCTCCCTATATATCTTTTGTATTTCGCGAACGTCGTCGTCGCCGCCGCACGCACGCACGCAAGTACGATAGGATAACGCGCCTTTTACGAATATGTATCTGATACATATGTATTCAAAACATCGTACTTTTTCCGCTCATTTCTTTCGGCTCAAAGGAAGTGTAATTAATATTCGTTGTTGACGGAAACTGCGTAGCTATATTGAAAACAGGGGTTCGTTGCCGTTAAAGCCTCTTTTAATTCTGTCACTTTCCCATAAATCTATCTCGGTTTTATTATAATTTAGACGTAAAATACCGACGTCTGGATTTTGATATACATTTATAAATAATGTATGCAATATACGTTTATTCCACCTAGCAGAGCGCCTCTTGGGCGGCCATCGCAAAACAC
>JAYJMR010000182.1:50000-55000 GCA_037074705.1 Zhengitettix transpicula
GCTTTGCAGTATCGCCGGGATCGGCCCACCTTATTGAAATTCAAACAAAGAAAGAAGTTTAACATTCTGACGTATCAAATATTGAGTTGGAAGGCAGGTAAATTTTGAAATAACCGCGATTTCGCATCCAGTACAGGATTCACCTCTCTCGGCAATCATCTTCTCGCAGGCAGGACCGGGCACCAGCGAGTACAAGTAATTTTCCGGGAGAAGCCGTTGTCCGTGGCCACCAGCTGGACCACGCTCCCTATATATCTTTTGTATTTCGCGAACGTCGTCGTCGCCGCCGCACGCACGCACGCAAGTACGATAGGATAACGCGCCTTTTACGAATATGTATCTGATACATATGTATTCAAAACATCGTACTTTTTCCGCTCATTTCTTTCGGCTCAAAGGAAGTGTAATTAATATTCGTTGTTGACGGAAACTGCGTAGCTATATTGAAAACAGGGGTTCGTTGCCGTTAAAGCCTCTTTTAATTCTGTCACTTTCCCATAAATCTATCTCGGTTTTATTATAATTTAGACGTAAAATACCGACGTCTGGATTTTGATATACATTTATAAATAATGTATGCAATATACGTTTATTCCACCTAGCAGAGCGCCTCTTGGGCGGCCATCGCAAAACACGACTGCCCGTTGTAATCTACGAACGTCTTCCTCGCCGCCGCACGCACGCAGCATAGCTGTTGCAAGCGAACATTAGTAAAAACTTACAAATTAATATTCCGCGGATCGAATTATTTTATAATTTTAATTTCTTCTCTACTAAAGTTTCTTTACATGTATATATATATACACTCTTCTGTGAGTTAAAAAAAAAAAAAAAAAAAAACACGACTGCCCGTTGTAATCTACGAACGTCTTCCTCGCCGCCGCACGCACGCAGCATAGCTGTTGCAAGCGAACATTAGTAAAAACTTACAAATTAATATTCCGCGGATCGAATTATTTTATAATTTTAATTTCTTCTCTACTAAAGTTTCTTTACATGTATATATATATACACTCTTCTGTGAGTTAAAAAAAAAAAAAAAAAAAAACACGACTGCCCGTTGTAATCTACGAACGTCTTCCTCGCCGCCGCACGCACGCAGCATAGCTGTTGCAAGCGAACATTAGTAAAAACTTACAAATTAATATTCCGCGGATCGAATTATTTTATAATTTTAATTTCTTCTCTACTAAAGTTTCTTTACATGTATATATATATACACTCTTCTGTGAGTTAAAAAAAAAAAAAAAAAAAAAAAAAAAAAAAAAAAAAAAACACGACTGCCCGTTGTAATCTACGAACGTCTTCCTCGCCGCCGCACGCACGCAGCATAGCTGTTGCAAGCGAACATTAGTAAAAACTTACAAATTAATATTCCGCGGATCGAATTATTTTATAATTTTAATTTCTTCTCTACTAAAGTTTCTTTACATGTATATATATATACACTCTTCTGTGAGTTAAAAAAAAAAAAAAAAAAAAACACGACTGCCCGTTGTAATCTACGAACGTCTTCCTCGCCGCCGCACGCACGCAGCATAGCTGTTGCAAGCGAACATTAGTAAAAACTTACAAATTAATATTCCGCGGATCGAATTATTTTATAATTTTAATTTCTTCTCTACTAAAGTTTCTTTACATGTATATATATATACACTCTTCTGTGAGTTAAAAAAAAAAAAAAAAAAAAAAAAAAAAAAAAAAAAAAAACACGACTGCCCGTTGTAATCTACGAACGTCTTCCTCGCCGCCGCACGCACGCAGCATAGCTGTTGCAAGCGAACATTAGTAAAAACTTACAAATTAATATTCCGCGGATCGAATTATTTTATAATTTTAATTTCTTCTCTACTAAAGTTTCTTTACATGTATATATATATACACTCTTCTGTGAGTTAAAAAAAAAAAAAAAAAAAAAAAAAAAAAAAAAAACACGACTGCCCGTTGTAATCTACGAACGTCTTCCTCGCCGCCGCACGCACGCAGCATAGCTGTTGCAAGCGAACATTAGTAAAAACTTACAAATTAATATTCCGCGGATCGAATTATTTTATAATTTTAATTTCTTCTCTACTAAAGTTTCTTTACATGTATATATATATACACTCTTCTGTGAGTTAAAAAAAAAAAAAAAAAAAAAAAAAAAAAAAAAAAAAAACACGACTGCCCGTTGTAATCTACGAACGTCTTCCTCGCCGCCGCACGCACGCAGCATAGCTGTTGCAAGCGAACATTAGTAAAAACTTACAAATTAATATTCCGCGGATCGAATTATTTTATAATTTTAATTTCTTCTCTACTAAAGTTTCTTTACATGTATATATATATACACTCTTCTGTGAGTTAAAAAAAAAAAAAAAAAAAAAAAAAAAAAAAAAAAAAAAATCCACCATTTTTTTTTACTTCTATATATATTTAAATAAATAAATATATATTTAAAAAATGGGGAAAATTTTTAAATGTCGCGTACATGTGAGCGCGTACTGTTTAAAGACAAATATTAACTTTGTTTACAAAGACCGCGTAACAATGGAAACGTCAACGTGAAAAATTGTAACCGTTATCAATTCCACTTAATTCGCACCGAACTCTGACTGTCTATTCGTTTCTTAGACGACGTCATTTCTTTTTTGCTCAATTTGACGGAACTCGTGTGTTTACGTGAGGAATTTAATTTTTTTCTCTTACATTTACGTATCACCCTGCAGCGAGTGCAGGTAAGTGCCGCTAGGTGGGGACGTACTGTAACAATAAAACTGTTGATACATTTCAAATTTTTTTATCTTTGAAGACAATTGTTTCCTTTCCCGCGATATTTAAGCATTCGACGGTAGACCTCACTTTCCGATCAGGATTTCAGGCGTTTCGCGGGGACCGCGTGTTTCGACGTATTGCCGTAGAAACATTTAACAATGCTCCCCGTTGATTACAATGGTGTCCGGAATAAAAGACCGTCCCGATCGAGGAATCTTTATCGCTTCTCGGCCTTTTGGCTAAGATCAAAGTGTAGTATCTGTTCTTATCAGCTTAATATCTGATACGTGGTGCATCGCACCACCAGAATATTAAACTCATTTTTGGAAAATGACGGAGTGTTAGGAGCTTGCTCCACATCTGTCACGGGTTGGCCCGGCTTTGCAGTATCGCCGGGATCGGCCCACCTTATTGAAATTCAAACAAAGAAAGAAGTTTAACATTCTGACGTATCAAATATTGAGTTGGAAGGCAGGTAAATTTTGAAATAACCGCGATTTCGCATCCAGTACAGGATTCACCTCTCTCGGCAATCATCTTCTCGCAGGCAGGACCGGGCACCAGCGAGTACAAGTAATTTTCCGGGAGAAGCCGTTGTCCGTGGCCACCAGCTGGACCACGCTCCCTATATATCTTTTGTATTTCGCGAACGTCGTCGTCGCCGCCGCACGCACGCACGCAAGTACGATAGGATAACGCGCCTTTTACGAATATGTATCTGATACATATGTATTCAAAACATCGTACTTTTTCCGCTCATTTCTTTCGGCTCAAAGGAAGTGTAATTAATATTCGTTGTTGACGGAAACTGCGTAGCTATATTGAAAACAGGGGTTCGTTGCCGTTAAAGCCTCTTTTAATTCTGTCACTTTCCCATAAATCTATCTCGGTTTTATTATAATTTAGACGTAAAATACCGACGTCTGGATTTTGATATACATTTATAAATAATGTATGCAATATACGTTTATTCCACCTAGCAGAGCGCCTCTTGGGCGGCCATCGCAAAACACGACTGCCCGTTGTAATCTACGAACGTCTTCCTCGCCGCCGCACGCACGCAGCATAGCTGTTGCAAGCGAACATTAGTAAAAACTTACAAATTAATATTCCGCGGATCGAATTATTTTATAATTTTAATTTCTTCTCTACTAAAGTTTCTTTACATGTATATATATATACACTCTTCTGTGAGTTAAAAAAAAAAAAAAAAAAAAACACGACTGCCCGTTGTAATCTACGAACGTCTTCCTCGCCGCCGCACGCACGCAGCATAGCTGTTGCAAGCGAACATTAGTAAAAACTTACAAATTAATATTCCGCGGATCGAATTATTTTATAATTTTAATTTCTTCTCTACTAAAGTTTCTTTACATGTATATATATATACACTCTTCTGTGAGTTAAAAAAAAAAAAAAAAAAAAACACGACTGCCCGTTGTAATCTACGAACGTCTTCCTCGCCGCCGCACGCACGCAGCATAGCTGTTGCAAGCGAACATTAGTAAAAACTTACAAATTAATATTCCGCGGATCGAATTATTTTATAATTTTAATTTCTTCTCTACTAAAGTTTCTTTACATGTATATATATATACACTCTTCTGTGAGTTAAAAAAAAAAAAAAAAAAAAAAAAAAAAAAAAAAAAAAAAACACGACTGCCCGTTGTAATCTACGAACGTCTTCCTCGCCGCCGCACGCACGCAGCATAGCTGTTGCAAGCGAACATTAGTAAAAACTTACAAATTAATATTCCGCGGATCGAATTATTTTATAATTTTAATTTCTTCTCTACTAAAGTTTCTTTACATGTATATATATATACACTCTTCTGTGAGTTAAAAAAAAAAAAAAAAAAAAAAAAAAAAAAAAAAAAAACACGACTGCCCGTTGTAATCTACGAACGTCTTCCTCGCCGCCGCACGCACGCAGCATAGCTGTTGCAAGCGAACATTAGTAAAAACTTACAAATTAATATTCCGCGGATCGAATTATTTTATAATTTTAATTTCTTCTCTACTAAAGTTTCTTTACATGTATATATATATACACTCTTCTGTGAGTTAAAAAAAAAAAAAAAAAAAAACACGACTGCCCGTTGTAATCTACGAACGTCTTCCTCGCCGCCGCACGCACGCAGCATAGCTGTTGCAAGCGAACATTATTAAAAACTTACAAATTAATATTCCGCGGATCGAATTATTTTATAATTTTAATTTCTTCTCTACTAAAGTTTCTTTACATG
>JAYJMR010000182.1:60000-69000 GCA_037074705.1 Zhengitettix transpicula
ATTAGTAAAAACTTACAAATTAATATTCCGCGGATCGAATTATTTTATAATTTTAATTTCTTCTCTACTAAAGTTTCTTTACATGTATATATATATACACTCTTCTGTGAGTTAAAAAAAAAAAAAAAAAAAAAAAAAAAAAAAAAAAAAAAACACGACTGCCCGTTGTAATCTACGAACGTCTTCCTCGCCGCCGCACGCACGCAGCATAGCTGTTGCAAGCGAACATTAGTAAAAACTTACAAATTAATATTCCGCGGATCGAATTATTTTATAATTTTAATTTCTTCTCTACTAAAGTTTCTTTACATGTATATATATATACACTCTTCTGTGAGTTAAAAAAAAAAAAAAAAAAAAAAAAAAAAAAAAACACGACTGCCCGTTGTAATCTACGAACGTCTTCCTCGCCGCCGCACGCACGCAGCATAGCTGTTGCAAGCGAACATTAGTAAAAACTTACAAATTAATATTCCGCGGATCGAATTATTTTATAATTTTAATTTCTTCTCTACTAAAGTTTCTTTACATGTATATATATATACACTCTTCTGTGAGTTAAAAAAAAAAAAAAAAAAAAAAAAAAAAAAAAAAAAAAACACGACTGCCCGTTGTAATCTACGAACGTCTTCCTCGCCGCCGCACGCACGCAGCATAGCTGTTGCAAGCGAACATTAGTAAAAACTTACAAATTAATATTCCGCGGATCGAATTATTTTATAATTTTAATTTCTTCTCTACTAAAGTTTCTTTACATGTATATATATATACACTCTTCTGTGAGTTAAAAAAAAAAAAAAAAAAAAAAAAAAAAAAATCCACCATTTTTTTTTACTTCTATATATATTTAAATAAATAAATATATATTTAAAAAATGGGGAAAATTTTTAAATGTCGCGTACATGTGAGCGCGTACTGTTTAAAGACAAATATTAACTTTGTTTACAAAGACCGCGTAACAATGGAAACGTCAACGTGAAAAATTGTAACCGTTATCAATTCCACTTAATTCGCACCGAACTCTGACTGTCTATTCGTTTCTTAGACGACGTCATTTCTTTTTTGCTCAATTTGACGGAACTCGTGTGTTTACGTGAGGAATTTAATTTTTTTCTCTTACATTTACGTATCACCCTGCAGCGAGTGCAGGTAAGTGCCGCTAGGTGGGGACGTACTGTAACAATAAAACTGTTGATACATTTCAAATTTTTTTATCTTTGAAGACAATTGTTTCCTTTCCCGCGATATTTAAGCATTCGACGGTAGACCTCACTTTCCGATCAGGATTTCAGGCGTTTCGCGGGGACCGCGTGTTTCGACGTATTGCCGTAGAAACATTTAACAATGCTCCCCGTTGATTACAATGGTGTCCGGAATAAAAGACCGTCCCGATCGAGGAATCTTTATCGCTTCTCGGCCTTTTGGCTAAGATCAAAGTGTAGTATCTGTTCTTATCAGCTTAATATCTGATACGTGGTGCATCGCACCACCAGAATATTAAACTCATTTTTGGAAAATGACGGAGTGTTAGGAGCTTGCTCCACATCTGTCACGGGTTGGCCCGGCTTTGCAGTATCGCCGGGATCGGCCCACCTTATTGAAATTCAAACAAAGAAAGAAGTTTAACATTCTGACGTATCAAATATTGAGTTGGAAGGCAGGTAAATTTTGAAATAACCGCGATTTCGCATCCAGTACAGGATTCACCTCTCTCGGCAATCATCTTCTCGCAGGCAGGACCGGGCACCAGCGAGTACAAGTAATTTTCCGGGAGAAGCCGTTGTCCGTGGCCACCAGCTGGACCACGCTCCCTATATATCTTTTGTATTTCGCGAACGTCGTCGTCGCCGCCGCACGCACGCACGCAAGTACGATAGGATAACGCGCCTTTTACGAATATGTATCTGATACATATGTATTCAAAACATCGTACTTTTTCCGCTCATTTCTTTCGGCTCAAAGGAAGTGTAATTAATATTCGTTGTTGACGGAAACTGCGTAGCTATATTGAAAACAGGGGTTCGTTGCCGTTAAAGCCTCTTTTAATTCTGTCACTTTCCCATAAATCTATCTCGGTTTTATTATAATTTAGACGTAAAATACCGACGTCTGGATTTTGATATACATTTATAAATAATGTATGCAATATACGTTTATTCCACCTAGCAGAGCGCCTCTTGGGCGGCCATCGCAAAACACGACTGCCCGTTGTAATCTACGAACGTCTTCCTCGCCGCCGCACGCACGCAGCATAGCTGTTGCAAGCGAACATTAGTAAAAACTTACAAATTAATATTCCGCGGATCGAATTATTTTATAATTTTAATTTCTTCTCTACTAAAGTTTCTTTACATGTATATATATATACACTCTTCTGTGAGTTAAAAAAAAAAAAAAAAAAAACACGACTGCCCGTTGTAATCTACGAACGTCTTCCTCGCCGCCGCACGCACGCAGCATAGCTGTTGCAAGCGAACATTAGTAAAAACTTACAAATTAATATTCCGCGGATCGAATTATTTTATAATTTTAATTTCTTCTCTACTAAAGTTTCTTTACATGTATATATATATACACTCTTCTGTGAGTTAAAAAAAAAAAAAAAAAAAAAACACGACTGCCCGTTGTAATCTACGAACGTCTTCCTCGCCGCCGCACGCACGCAGCATAGCTGTTGCAAGCGAACATTAGTAAAAACTTACAAATTAATATTCCGCGGATCGAATTATTTTATAATTTTAATTTCTTCTCTACTAAAGTTTCTTTACATGTATATATATATACACTCTTCTGTGAGTTAAAAAAAAAAAAAAAAAAAAAAAAAAAAAAAAAAACACGACTGCCCGTTGTAATCTACGAACGTCTTCCTCGCCGCCGCACGCACGCAGCATAGCTGTTGCAAGCGAACATTAGTAAAAACTTACAAATTAATATTCCGCGGATCGAATTATTTTATAATTTTAATTTCTTCTCTACTAAAGTTTCTTTACATGTATATATATATACACTCTTCTGTGAGTTAAAAAAAAAAAAAAAAAAAAACACGACTGCCCGTTGTAATCTACGAACGTCTTCCTCGCCGCCGCACGCACGCAGCATAGCTGTTGCAAGCGAACATTAGTAAAAACTTACAAATTAATATTCCGCGGATCGAATTATTTTATAATTTTAATTTCTTCTCTACTAAAGTTTCTTTACATGTATATATATATACACTCTTCTGTGAGTTAAAAAAAAAAAAAAAAAAAAAAAAAAAAAAAAAAAAAAACACGACTGCCCGTTGTAATCTACGAACGTCTTCCTCGCCGCCGCACGCACGCAGCATAGCTGTTGCAAGCGAACATTAGTAAAAACTTACAAATTAATATTCCGCGGATCGAATTATTTTATAATTTTAATTTCTTCTCTACTAAAGTTTCTTTACATGTATATATATATACACTCTTCTGTGAGTTAAAAAAAAAAAAAAAAAAAAAAAAAAAAAAAAACACGACTGCCCGTTGTAATCTACGAACGTCTTCCTCGCCGCCGCACGCACGCAGCATAGCTGTTGCAAGCGAACATTAGTAAAAACTTACAAATTAATATTCCGCGGATCGAATTATTTTATAATTTTAATTTCTTCTCTACTAAAGTTTCTTTACATGTATATATATATACACTCTTCTGTGAGTTAAAAAAAAAAAAAAAAAAAAAAAAAAAAAAAAAAAAAAACACGACTGCCCGTTGTAATCTACGAACGTCTTCCTCGCCGCCGCACGCACGCAGCATAGCTGTTGCAAGCGAACATTAGTAAAAACTTACAAATTAATATTCCGCGGATCGAATTATTTTATAATTTTAATTTCTTCTCTACTAAAGTTTCTTTACATGTATATATATATACACTCTTCTGTGAGTTAAAAAAAAAAAAAAAAAAAAAAAAAAAAAAAAAAAAAAAACACGACTGCCCGTTGTAATCTACGAACGTCTTCCTCGCCGCCGCACGCACGCAGCATAGCTGTTGCAAGCGAACATTAGTAAAAACTTACAAATTAATATTCCGCGGATCGAATTATTTTATAATTTTAATTTCTTCTCTACTAAAGTTTCTTTACATGTATATATATATACACTCTTCTGTGAGTTAAAAAAAAAAAAAAAAAAAAACACGACTGCCCGTTGTAATCTACGAACGTCTTCCTCGCCGCCGCACGCACGCAGCATAGCTGTTGCAAGCGAACATTAGTAAAAACTTACAAATTAATATTCCGCGGATCGAATTATTTTATAATTTTAATTTCTTCTCTACTAAAGTTTCTTTACATGTATATATATATACACTCTTCTGTGAGTTAAAAAAAAAAAAAAAAAAAAAAAAAAAAAAAAAAAAAAAACACGACTGCCCGTTGTAATCTACGAACGTCTTCCTCGCCGCCGCACGCACGCAGCATAGCTGTTGCAAGCGAACATTAGTAAAAACTTACAAATTAATATTCCGCGGATCGAATTATTTTATAATTTTAATTTCTTCTCTACTAAAGTTTCTTTACATGTATATATATATACACTCTTCTGTGAGTTAAAAAAAAAAAAAAAAAAAAAAAAAAAAAAAAACACGACTGCCCGTTGTAATCTACGAACGTCTTCCTCGCCGCCGCACGCACGCAGCATAGCTGTTGCAAGCGAACATTAGTAAAAACTTACAAATTAATATTCCGCGGATCGAATTATTTTATAATTTTAATTTCTTCTCTACTAAAGTTTCTTTACATGTATATATATATACACTCTTCTGTGAGTTAAAAAAAAAAAAAAAAAAAAAAAAAAAAAAAAAAAAAACACGACTGCCCGTTGTAATCTACGAACGTCTTCCTCGCCGCCGCACGCACGCAGCATAGCTGTTGCAAGCGAACATTAGTAAAAACTTACAAATTAATATTCCGCGGATCGAATTATTTTATAATTTTAATTTCTTCTCTACTAAAGTTTCTTTACATGTATATATATATACACTCTTCTGTGAGTTAAAAAAAAAAAAAAAAAAAAAAAAAAAAAAAAAAAAAACACGACTGCCCGTTGTAATCTACGAACGTCTTCCTCGCCGCCGCACGCACGCAGCATAGCTGTTGCAAGCGAACATTAGTAAAAACTTACAAATTAATATTCCGCGGATCGAATTATTTTATAATTTTAATTTCTTCTCTACTAAAGTTTCTTTACATGTATATATATATACACTCTTCTGTGAGTTAAAAAAAAAAAAAAAAAAAAACACGACTGCCCGTTGTAATCTACGAACGTCTTCCTCGCCGCCGCACGCACGCAGCATAGCTGTTGCAAGCGAACATTAGTAAAAACTTACAAATTAATATTCCGCGGATCGAATTATTTTATAATTTTAATTTCTTCTCTACTAAAGTTTCTTTACATGTATATATATATACACTCTTCTGTGAGTTAAAAAAAAAAAAAAAAAAAAAAAAAAAAAAAAAAAAAAAACACGACTGCCCGTTGTAATCTACGAACGTCTTCCTCGCCGCCGCACGCACGCAGCATAGCTGTTGCAAGCGAACATTAGTAAAAACTTACAAATTAATATTCCGCGGATCGAATTATTTTATAATTTTAATTTCTTCTCTACTAAAGTTTCTTTACATGTATATATATATACACTCTTCTGTGAGTTAAAAAAAAAAAAAAAAAAAAAAAAAAAAAAAAAAAACACGACTGCCCGTTGTAATCTACGAACGTCTTCCTCGCCGCCGCACGCACGCAGCATAGCTGTTGCAAGCGAACATTAGTAAAAACTTACAAATTAATATTCCGCGGATCGAATTATTTTATAATTTTAATTTCTTCTCTACTAAAGTTTCTTTACATGTATATATATATACACTCTTCTGTGAGTTAAAAAAAAAAAAAAAAAAAAAAAAAAAAAAAAAAAAAAAACACGACTGCCCGTTGTAATCTACGAACGTCTTCCTCGCCGCCGCACGCACGCAGCATAGCTGTTGCAAGCGAACATTAGTAAAAACTTACAAATTAATATTCCGCGGATCGAATTATTTTATAATTTTAATTTCTTCTCTACTAAAGTTTCTTTACATGTATATATATATACACTCTTCTGTGAGTTAAAAAAAAAAAAAAAAAAAAAAAAAAAAAAAAAAAAAAAAATCCACCATTTTTTTTTACTTCTATATATATTTAAATAAATAAATATATATTTAAAAAATGGGGAAAATTTTTAAATGTCGCGTACATGTGAGCGCGTACTGTTTAAAGACAAATATTAACTTTGTTTACAAAGACCGCGTAACAATGGAAACGTCAACGTGAAAAATTGTAACCGTTATCAATTCCACTTAATTCGCACCGAACTCTGACTGTCTATTCGTTTCTTAGACGACGTCATTTCTTTTTTGCTCAATTTGACGGAACTCGTGTGTTTACGTGAGGAATTTAATTTTTTTCTCTTACATTTACGTATCACCCTGCAGCGAGTGCAGGTAAGTGCCGCTAGGTGGGGACGTACTGTAACAATAAAACTGTTGATACATTTCAAATTTTTTTATCTTTGAAGACAATTGTTTCCTTTCCCGCGATATTTAAGCATTCGACGGTAGACCTCACTTTCCGATCAGGATTTCAGGCGTTTCGCGGGGACCGCGTGTTTCGACGTATTGCCGTAGAAACATTTAACAATGCTCCCCGTTGATTACAATGGTGTCCGGAATAAAAGACCGTCCCGATCGAGGAATCTTTATCGCTTCTCGGCCTTTTGGCTAAGATCAAAGTGTAGTATCTGTTCTTATCAGCTTAATATCTGATACGTGGTGCATCGCACCACCAGAATATTAAACTCATTTTTGGAAAATGACGGAGTGTTAGGAGCTTGCTCCACATCTGTCACGGGTTGGCCCGGCTTTGCAGTATCGCCGGGATCGGCCCACCTTATTGAAATTCAAACAAAGAAAGAAGTTTAACATTCTGACGTATCAAATATTGAGTTGGAAGGCAGGTAAATTTTGAAATAACCGCGATTTCGCATCCAGTACAGGATTCACCTCTCTCGGCAATCATCTTCTCGCAGGCAGGACCGGGCACCAGCGAGTACAAGTAATTTTCCGGGAGAAGCCGTTGTCCGTGGCCACCAGCTGGACCACGCTCCCTATATATCTTTTGTATTTCGCGAACGTCGTCGTCGCCGCCGCACGCACGCACGCAAGTACGATAGGATAACGCGCCTTTTACGAATATGTATCTGATACATATGTATTCAAAACATCGTACTTTTTCCGCTCATTTCTTTCGGCTCAAAGGAAGTGTAATTAATATTCGTTGTTGACGGAAACTGCGTAGCTATATTGAAAACAGGGGTTCGTTGCCGTTAAAGCCTCTTTTAATTCTGTCACTTTCCCATAAATCTATCTCGGTTTTATTATAATTTAGACGTAAAATACCGACGTCTGGATTTTGATATACATTTATAAATAATGTATGCAATATACGTTTATTCCACCTAGCAGAGCGCCTCTTGGGCGGCCATCGCAAAACACGACTGCCCGTTGTAATCTACGAACGTCTTCCTCGCCGCCGCACGCACGCAGCATAGCTGTTGCAAGCGAACATTAGTAAAAACTTACAAATTAATATTCCGCGGATCGAATTATTTTATAATTTTAATTTCTTCTCTACTAAAGTTTCTTTACATGTATATATATATACACTCTTCTGTGAGTTAAAAAAAAAAAAAAAAAAACACGACTGCCCGTTGTAATCTACGAACGTCTTCCTCGCCGCCGCACGCACGCAGCATAGCTGTTGCAAGCGAACATTAGTAAAAACTTACAAATTAATATTCCGCGGATCGAATTATTTTATAATTTTAATTTCTTCTCTACTAAAGTTTCTTTACATGTATATATATATACACTCTTCTGTGAGTTAAAAAAAAAAAAAAAAAAAACACGACTGCCCGTTGTAATCTACGAACGTCTTCCTCGCCGCCGCACGCACGCAGCATAGCTGTTGCAAGCGAACATTAGTAAAAACTTACAAATTAATATTCCGCGGATCGAATTATTTTATAATTTTAATTTCTTCTCTACTAAAGTTTCTTTACATGTATATATATATACACTCTTCTGTGAGTTAAAAAAAAAAAAAAAAAAAAAAAAAAAAAAAAAAAAACACGACTGCCCGTTGTAATCTACGAACGTCTTCCTCGCCGCCGCACGCACGCAGCATAGCTGTTGCAAGCGAACATTAGTAAAAACTTACAAATTAATATTCCGCGGATCGAATTATTTTATAATTTTAATTTCTTCTCTACTAAAGTTTCTTTACATGTATATATATATACACTCTTCTGTGAGTTAAAAAAAAAAAAAAAAAAAACACGACTGCCCGTTGTAATCTACGAACGTCTTCCTCGCCGCCGCACGCACGCAGCATAGCTGTTGCAAGCGAACATTAGTAAAAACTTACAAATTAATATTCCGCGGATCGAATTATTTTATAATTTTAATTTCTTCTCTACTAAAGTTTCTTTACATGTATATATATATACACTCTTCTGTGAGTTAAAAAAAAAAAAAAAAAAAAAAAAAAAAAAAAAAAAAACACGACTGCCCGTTGTAATCTACGAACGTCTTCCTCGCCGCCGCACGCACGCAGCATAGCTGTTGCAAGCGAACATTAGTAAAAACTTACAAATTAATATTCCGCGGATCGAATTATTTTATAATTTTAATTTCTTCTCTACTAAAGTTTCTTTACATGTATATATATATACACTCTTCTGTGAGTTAAAAAAAAAAAAAAAAAAAAAAAAAAAAAAAAAAACACGACTGCCCGTTGTAATCTACGAACGTCTTCCTCGCCGCCGCACGCACGCAGCATAGCTGTTGCAAGCGAACATTAGTAAAAACTTACAAATTAATATTCCGCGGATCGAATTATTTTATAATTTTAATTTCTTCTCTACTAAAGTTTCTTTACATGTATATATATATA
>JAYJMR010000183.1:0-68653 GCA_037074705.1 Zhengitettix transpicula
TATTTCATAATAAATGACTCGTTCTTTATAAAAATTACTCAAACCTGCACTTCTAAAATCTTAATCCATTAATATTAATTAATATATCGTAATATTTCGACGTTTCGACGACAAGTTTGGAATTTCACCAACCAAGAATCTTCAAATAACAAAGTCTTATTTCATAATAAATGACTCGTTCTTTATAAAAATTACTCAAACCTGCACTTCTAAAATCTTAATCCATTAATATTATTTAATATATCGTAATATTTCGACGTTTCGACGACAAGTTTGGAATTTCACCAACCAAGAATCTTCAAATAACAAAGTCTTATTTCATAATAAATGACTCGTTCTTTATAAAAATTACTCAAACCTGCACTTCTAAAATCTTAATCCATTAATATTAATTAATATATCGTAATATTTCGACGTTTCGACCACAAGTTTGGAATTTCACCAACCAAGAATCTTCAAATAACAAAGTCTTATTTCATAATAAATGACTCGTTCTTTATAAAAATTACTCAAACCAGCACTTCTAAAATCTTAATCCATTAATATTAATTAATATATCGTAATATTTCGACGTTTCGACGACAAGTTTGGAATTTCACCAACCAAGAATATTCAAATAACAAAGTCTTATTTCATAATAAATGACCTGTTCTTTATAAAAATTACTCAAACCTGCACTTCTAAAATCTTAATCCATTAATATTAATTAATATATCGTAATATTTCGACGTTTCGACGACAAGTTTGGAATTTCACCAACCAAGAATCTTCAAATAACAAAGTCTTATTTCATAATAAATGACTCGTTCTTTATAAAAATTACTCAAACCAGCACTTCTAAAATCTTAATCTATTAATATTAATTAATATATCCCAATATT
This sequence comes from Zhengitettix transpicula, assembly GCA_037074705.1. Classification (NCBI taxonomy): domain Eukaryota; kingdom Metazoa; phylum Arthropoda; class Insecta; order Orthoptera; family Tetrigidae; genus Zhengitettix; species Zhengitettix transpicula. The sequence goes on from JAYJMR010000183.1 coordinate 882, forward strand.
TCGACGTTTCGACGACAAGTTTGGAATTTCACCAACCAAGAATCTTCAAATAACAAAGTCTTATTTCATAATAAATGACTCGTTCTTTATAAAAATTACTCAAACCTGCACTTCTAAAATCTTAATCCATTAATATTAATTAATATATCGTAATATTTCGACGTTTCGACGACAAGTTTGGAATTTCACCAACCAAGAATCTTCAAATAACAAAGTCTTATTTCATAATAAATGACTCGTTCTTTATAAAAATTACTCAAACCTGCACTTCAAAAATCTTAATCCATTAATATTAATTAATATATCGTAATATTTCGACGTTTCGACGACAAGTTTGGAATTTCACCAACCAAGAATCTTCAAATAACAAAGTCTTATTTCATAATAAATGACTCGTTCTTTATAAAAATTACTCAAACCTGCACTTCTAAAATCTTAATCCATTAATATTAATTAATATATCGTAATATTTCGACGTTTCGACGACAAGTTTGGAATTTCACCAACCAAGAATCTTCAAATAACAAAGTCTTATTTCATAATAAATGACTCGTTCTTTATAAAAATTACTCAAACCAGCACTTCTAAAATCTTAATCCATTAATATTAATTAATATATCGTAATATTTCGACGTTTCGACGACAAGTTTGGAATTTCACCAACCAAGAATCTTCAAATAACAAAGTCTTATTTCATAATAAATGACTCGTTCTTTATAAAAATTACTCAAACCTGCACTTCTAAAATCTTAATCCATTAATATTAATTAATATATCGTAATATTTCGACGTTTCGACAACAAGTTTGGAATTTCACCAACCAAGAATCTTCAAATAACAAAGTCTTATTTCATAATAAATGACTCGTTCTTTATAAAAATTACTCAAACCTGCACTTCTAAAATCTTAATCTATTAATATTAATGAATATTACGATATATTAATTAATATTAATATATTAAGATTTTAGAAGTGCAGGTTTGACTAATTTTTATAAAGAACGTGTCATTTATTATGAAATAAGACTTTGTTATTTGAAGATTCTTGGTTGGTGAAATTCCAAACTTGTCGTCGAAACGTCGAAATATTGGGACATATTAATTAATATTAATAGATTAAGATTTTAGAAGTGCTGGTTTGAATTATTTTTATAAAGAACGAGTCATTTATTATGAAATAAGACTTTGTTATTTGAAGATTCTTGGTTGGTGAAATTCCAAACTTGTCGTCGAAACGTCGAAATATTGGGACATATTAATTAATATTACTAGATTAAGATTTTAGAAGTGCTGGTTTGAGTAATTTTTATAAAGAACGAGTCATTTATTATGAAATAAGACTTTGTTATTTGAAGATTCTTGGTTGGTGAAATTCCAAACTTGTCGTCGAAACGTCGAAATATTACGTTATATTAATTAATATTAATAGATTAAGATTTTAGAAGTGCAGGTTTGACTAATTTTTATAAAGAACGAGTCATTTATTATGAAATAAGACTTTGTTATTTTTAGTTTCTTGGTTTGTGAAATTCCAAACTTGTCGTGGAAACGTCGAAATATTGGGATATTTTTATTAATATTAATAGATTAAGATTTTAGAAGTGCAGGTTTGAGTAATTTTTATAAAGAACGAGTCACTTATTATGAAATAAGACTTTGTTTATTTTTAGTTTCTTGGTTGGTAAAAATTCCAAACTTGTGGTCGAAACGTCGAAATATTATGATATATTAATTAATATTAATAGATTAAGATTTTAGAAGTGCAGGTTTGACTAATTTTTATAAAGAACGAGTCATTTATTATTAAATAAGACTTTGTTATTTTAGTTTCTTGGTTTGTGAAATTCCAAACTTGTCGTCGAAACGTCGAAATATTATGATATATTAATTAATATTAATGGATTAAGATTTTAGAAGTGCAGGTTTGAGTAATTTTTATAAAGAACGAGTCATTTATTATGAAATAAGACTTTGTTTATTTTTAGTTTCTTGGTTGGTGAAATTCCAAACTTGTCGTCGAAACGTCGAAATATTATGATATATTAATTAATATTAATAGATTAAGATTTTAGAAGTGCAGGTTTGACTAATTTTTATAAAGAACGAGTCATTTATTATGAAATAAGACTTTGTTATTTGAAGATTCTTGGTTGGTGAAATTCCAAACTTGTCGTCGAAACGTCGAAATATTGGGACATATTAATTAATATTAATAGATTAAGATTTTAGAAGTGCTGGTTTGACTAATTTTTATAAAGAACGAGTCATTTATTATGAAATAAGACTTTGTTATTTGAAGATTCTTGGTTGGTGAAATTCCAAACTTGTCGTCGAAACGTCGAAATATTACGATATATTAATTAATATTAATAGATTAAGATTTTAGAAGTGCAGGTTTGACTAATTTTTATAAAGAACGAGTCATTTATTATGAAATAAGACTTTGTTATTTGAAGATTCTTGGTTGGTGAAATTCCAAACTTGTCGTCGAAACGTCGAAATATTACGATATATTACTTAATATTAATAGATTAAGATTTTAGAAGTCCAGGTTTGAGTAATTTTTATAAAGAACGAGTCATTTATTATGAAATAAGACTTTGTTATTTATAGTTTCTTGGTTTAGGAAATTCCAACCTTGTCGTCGAAACGTCGAAATACTATGATATATTAATTAATATTAATAGATTAAGATTTTAGAAGTGCAGGTTTGAGTAATTTTTATAAAGAACGAGTCATTTATTATGAAATAAGACTCTGTTATTTGAATATTCTTGGTTGGTGAAATTCCAAACTTGTCGTCGAAACGTCGAAATATTATGATATATTAATTAATAATAATAGATTAAGAATTTAGAAGTGCAGGTTTGAGTAATTTTTATAAAGAACGAGTCATTTATTATGAAATAAGACTTTGTTATTTGAAGATTCTTGGTTGGTGAAATTCCAAACTTGTCGTCGAAACGTCGAAATATTGGGACATATTAATTAATATTAATAGATTAAGATTTTAGAAGTGCTGGTCTGAGTAATTTTTATAAAGAACGAGTCATTTATTATGAAATAAGACTTTGTTATTTGAAGATTCTTGGTTGATGAAATTCCAAACTTGTCGTCGAAACGTCGAAATATTGGGATATATTAATTAATATTAATAGATTAAGATTTTAGAAGTGCTGGTTTAAGTAATTTTTATAAAGAACGAGTCATTTATTATGAAATAAGACTTTGTTATTTGAAGATTCTTGGTTGGTGAAATTCCAAACTTGTCGTCGAAACGTCGAAATATTACGATATATTAATTAATATTAATAGATTAAGATTTTAGAAGTGCAAGTTTGACTAATTTTTATAAAGAACGTGTCATTTATTATGAAATAAGACTTTGTTATTTGAAGATTCTTGGTTGGTGAAATTCCAAACTTGTCGTCGAAACGTCGAAATATTGGGACATATTAATTAATATTAATAGATTAAGATTTTAGAAGTGCTGGTTTGAATTATTTTTATAAAGAACGAGTCATTTATTATGAAATAAGACTTTGTTATTTGAAGATTCTTGGTTGGTGAAATTCCAAACTTGTCGTCGAAACGTCGAAATATTGGGACATATTAATTAATATTACTAGATTAAGATTTTAGAAGTGCTGGTTTGAGTAATTTTTATAAAGAACGAGTCATTTATTATGAAATAAGACTTTGTTATTTGAAGATTCTTGGTTGGTGAAATTCCAAACTTGTCGTCGAAACGTCGAAATATTACGTTATATTAATTAATATTAATAGATTAAGATTTTAGAAGTGCAGGTTTGACTAATTTTTATAAAGAACGAGTCATTTATTATGAAATAAGACTTTGTTATTTTTAGTTTCTTGGTTTGTGAAATTCCAAACTTGTCGTGGAAACGTCGAAATATTGGGATATTTTTATTAATATTAATAGATTAAGATTTTAGAAGTGCAGGTTTGAGTAATTTTTATAAAGAACGAGTCACTTATTATGAATTAAGACTTTGTTTATTTTTAGTTTCTTGGTTGGTGAAATTCCAAACCTGTCGTCGAAACGTCGAAATATTATGATATATTAATTAATATTAATAGATTAAGATTTTAGAAGTGCAGGTTTGACTAATTTTTATAAAGAACGAGTCATTTATTATTAAATAAGACTTTGTTATTTTTAGTTTCTTGGTTTGTGAAATTCCAAACTTGTCGTCGAAACGTCGAAATATTATGATATATTAATTAATATTAATGGATTAAGATTTTAGAAGTGCAGGTTTGAGTAATTTTTATAAAGAACGAGTCATTTATTATGAAATAAGACTTTGTTTATTTTTAGTTTCTTGGTTGGTGAAATTCCAAACTTGTCGTCGAAACGTCGAAATATTATGATATATTAATTAATATTAATAGATTAAGATTTTAGAAGTGCAGGTTTGACTAATTTTTATAAAGAACGAGTCATTTATTATGAAATAAGACTTTGTTATTTGAAGATTCTTGGTTGGTGAAATTCCAAACTTGTCGTCGAAACGTCGAAATATTGGGACATATTAATTAATATTAATAGATTAAGATTTTAGAAGTGCTGGTTTGACTAATTTTTATAAAGAACGAGTCGTTTATTATGAAATAAGACTTTGTTATTTTTAGTTTCTTGGTATGTGAAATTCCAAACTTGTCGTCGAAACGTCGAAATATTATGATATATTAATTAATATTAATAGATTAAGATTTTAGAAGTGCAGGTTTGAGTAATTTTTATAAAGAACGAGTCATTTATTATGAAATAAGACTTTGTTTATTTTTAGTTTCTTGGTTGGTGAAATTCCAAACTTGTCGTCGAAACGTCGAAATATTATGATATATTAATTAATATTAATAGATTAAGATTTTAGAAGTGCAGGTTTGAGTAATTTTTATATAGAACGAGTCATTTATTATGAAATAAGACTTTGTTATTTGAAGATTCATGGTTGGTGAAATTCCAAACTTGTCGTCGAAACGTCGAAATATTATGATATATTAATTAATATTAATAGATTAAGATTTTAGAAGTGCAGGTTTTAGTAATTTTTATAAAGAACGAGTCATTTATTATGAAATAAGACTTTGTTATTTGAAGATTCTTGGTTGGTGAAATTCCAAACTTGTCGTCGAAACGTCGAAATATTGGGACATATTAATTAATATTAATAGATTAAGATTTTAGAAGTGCTGGTTTGAGTAATTTTTATAAAGAACGAGTCATTTATTATGAAATAAGACTTTGTTATTTGAAGATTCTTGGTTGGTGAAATTCTAAACTTGTCGTCGAAACGTCGAAATATTGGGATATTTTTATTAATATTAATAGATTAAGATTTTAGAAGTGCTGGTTTGAGTAATTTTTATAAAGAACGAGTCATTTATTATGAAATAAGACTTTGTTATTTGAAGATTCTTGGTTGGTGAAATTCCAAACTTGTCGTCGAAACGTCGAAATATTGGACATATTAATTAATATTAATGGATTATGATTTTAGAAGTGCTGGTTTGAGTAATTTTTATAAAGAACGAGTCATTTATTATGAAATATGATTTTGTTATTTGAAGATTCTTGGTTGGTGAAATTCCAAACTTGTCGTCGAAACGTCGAAATATTATGATATATTAATTAATATTAATAGATTAAGATTTTAGAAGTGCAGGTTTTAGTAATTTTTATAAAGAACGAGTCATTTATTATGAAATAAGACTTTGTTATTTGAAGATTCTTGGTTGGTGAAATTCCAAACTTGTCGTCGAAACGTCGAAATATTGGGATGTTTTTATTAATATTAATAGATTAAGATTTTAGAAGTGCTGGTTTGAGTAATTTTTATAAAGAACGAGTCATTTATTATGAAATAAGACTTTGTTATTTGAAGATTCTTGGTTGGTGAAATTCCAAACTTGTCGTCGAAACGTCGAAATATTATCATATATTAATCTTATAAATAAAAAAGAGTGTATGTATGTTTGTTTGTATGTTTGTGTGTTTGTATGTTTGTATATTTGTATATTTGTATGTTCGTTATACAAATCTACACCGGTAGAGCAAATTTCACTAAATTTCGTACACGTGTTCCTTACGACCAGGAAACAAACACTGTCGGGGTGAGACATGTCTACCACCCCCAGAAGCGGGGGTGGACGGGGGTTGAAATATTTAAACATGCTAAAACAGCCGATATTTTAGTCGGATAATAATATTTAGGGGTCCAAGATATTGATAGTGTTTCTACCAATGTTTTCTGAATATAATTTTCATACCCTATACCCTGCGAAAAGGGCACCCTTAGGGTTTGTGGTGGAGAATACAAATCTATACCGGTGGATCAAATTTCACCAAATATCGTACACGTGTTCTTTGCGACCAGGAAAACAACACTGTCGGGGTGAGACGCGCCTACCACCCCCAGAAGCGGGGGTGGACGGGGGTGGAAATATTTGAACATGCTAAAACAGTCGATATTTCAGTCGGATCAATATTTTTAGTGGTCAAAGATATTTATAGTCTTTCCACTGATGATATCTGAATATAATTTACAACCGCTGCACCCTGGGGAAAGAGCACCCGTAGCGTTTGGGGTGGAGAATACAAATCTTCACCGCTGTAGCAAATTTCACCAAATTTCGTACACGGGTTCTTTGCGACCAGGAAAACAACATTGTCGGGGTGAGACGCGTCTACCAACCCCAGAAGCGGGGGTGGACGGGGGTTGAAATACTTAAACATGCTAAAACAGCAGGTATTAGATTTGGATAAATATTTTCGGGGTCAAAGATATTTATAGTGTTTCTACCGATGTTATCTGAATATAATATTCATCTCCTACGCCCTGGGAAAAGGGCACCCTTAGGGATTGGGGTGGAGTTGCTTTACAGAAAAATAACGCTAATACAACCGAGTTTGGAGTCAAATCGAAGGTTATGGATGTCAGTGAGTTTACTTCGGATAAATATTTTTAATTGTCCATTTAATCCGAAAGGGTGGGGGTTGGAAGGGAAGATAAATAGTCAGTTCTTGCGCGTTCTTGGAGGAGAATTACGTGAATACTATTTCAACGGGTGTTGTTGAAAATATAAATCCCTTTAGATATTAGTGGTGAGCTTGCTTAGGGCTGGGGTTGAGAATTGTCTATTACTCTAAAACTGCGAAAATGTTATGTGTTTATGGGAAAATTAGATTGATAGTGTTTCTACCGATGTGATATGAGTAAAAATTCAACCCTTTCCACCACGGGAAAGTAGCAGATTTAGGGGTGGTGCTGTTCATACTATTTTAACCGATGTTGTTTCCATTAATAACGACGTTTAGTCAAAAATAAAAGTGTTTCAGAACCATTGCTTTTTATACTCTTTTAAAAAGTTTTTATATCTTATAAATAAAAAAGAGTGTATGTATGTTTGTATGTTTGTTTGTATGTTTGTATATTTGTATGTTCGTTATACAAATCTACACCGGTAGAGCAAAATTCACCAAATTTCGTACACGTGTTCTTTACGACCAGGAAACAAACACTGTTGGGGTGAGACATGTCTACCACCCCCTGAAGCGGGGGTGCACTGGGGTTGAAATATTTACACATGCTAAAACAGCCGATATTTTAGTCGGATAATAATTTTTAGGGGTTTAAGATATTGATGGTGTTTCTACCGATGTTTTCTGAATATAATTTTCATCCCCTACACCCTGGAAAAAGGGCACCCTTAAGGTTTGGGTGGAGAATACAAATCTATACCGGTGGATCAAATTTCACCAAATTTCGTACTCGTGTTTTTTGCGACCAGGAAAACAACACTGTCGGGCTGAGACGCGCCTACCACCCCCAGAAGCGGGGGTGGATGAGGGTGGAAATATTTGAACAGGCTAAAACAGTCGATATTTTAGTCGGTTAAATATTTTTAAGGGTCAAAGGTATTTATAGTCTTTCCACTGATGATATCTGAATATAATTTTCAACCTCTACACCCTGGGGAAAGAGCACCCCTAGCGTTTTGGGTGGAGAATACAAATCTACACCGCTTAATAAAATTACACCAAATTTCGAACACGGGTTCTTTACGACCAGGAAACAAACACCGTCGGGGTGAGACGCGTCTACCACCCCCAGAAGCGGGAGTGGACGGGGTGGAAATATTTAAACATGCTAAAACAGTCGATATTTCAGTCGGATAAATATTTTTAGGGGTCAAAGATATTTATAGTGTTTCCACTGATGATATCTGAATATAATTTTCAACCTCTACACCCTGGGGTAAGAGCACCCCTAGCGTTTAGGGTGGAGAATACAAATTTATTCTGGTGGATCAAATTCTTCATACATGCTAACACAGTCAGATAAATATTTTCCGGGTAAAAGTGATTAATAGTGTTTGTACCAATGTATGTGAGTAAAATTTCAAACATTTTACAGCATGGGAAATGAGAATTGTAGGGGTGGGGTGGAGGAATATTGCAAATAAATAACTCGAATACAAACGAGACTGGAGTCAAAAGCAAAGGTATGGATAACGCTGAGTTTAATTATGCTATAAACTAGCAATTAACCTCCCAGGGACGGGCGTGGTCGGGAGTGGAAATTGTCAAACATGTTAATCAACTTTACAACTAAATATTTTTCCGGATCAATGAGATTTCTCTACATTTACACAGATTATAACTTCAACCGCTTTCGGGCTTATCAGTAGAGCACTTTTAGGTGTTGGGTGGAGGAACGCTGCAATAAAATAACGCGAATACAACCGAGATTGGAGTCAAATCCAAGGTTATGGATGTCGCCCAGTTCAATTATAGCATCAAATTGGCCATTTTACCCCAAGGGGCGGTAGTGGATGGGATGGAAATTTTCTAACATGTTAAATCATCGATATTAGCGTGGAATAAATAAATGCCGGGACCATTCACGTTGATAGTATTTCTAACGATGTTGTTTGTAGGCATGATAGGGGTGGGTTTGGAGGGGATTTCCTTGAAAATAACGGGAAAACAACCGAGATTCGAGTCAAATCGAATGGATGTCGCTGAATTTATTTATGACAATCTGTAAAACGCGCGGGTATCGGCTGGGTTGGGATGAGTTGACCGGCTGTTTTTTGCGTCGATTAAATATATATCTGGAAGAATTAGATTAATAAAATTTCCCTACATGTTCTCTGTGTATAATTTCATCCCCTTTTGGACTCGGAAGGGTGCACCTTTAAGGGTGAGCGTGAAGTAGCATTACATAAAAAGAAACCAGAAACTATCGGGATTGTCACTGAGTCTAATAATGACATTAAACCTGACCGTTTAAGTCCCAAAAGCGGGAGTGGTCGGGGGTGAAAATTTTCAAACATGTTAAACGGTCGATATTTGCGATAATTATTTCCTGGGGTTAATTACTTTAGTAGTATTTATACCGATGTTGTTTGTGTATAATTTAACCCCTGTGAGAGGAGCAAGTTTAGGGGTGGTGTGGAGGTACGTTAAATAAATACCCGCAAAAACAACCGAGATTCGAATCAATTCAGAGACTATGAATGTCCCTGAATCTAATTGTGACAACCTTGGTTAAGCGATGGGTTTGGGAGGTGTTGGGCGGGGGAATAAATTTTCAGACAATGTAATCGGCCGATTTTTGCGTGGAATACATTCTTTTTCACTATCGCATATTTGTGGGGGTGGTAATCTTCTAACATGTAAAAACGGCCGATATATTTAGTCAATGACTTCATCCCCCTTCGGCATGGGAGGTGAGCACATTTAGGGAAAAGGTTCGAGGAGCTTTACATAAAATTAGCTCAAAAGTAACCAAAATTGGAGTCTTATCTATGGTTATAGATAAATGACATCTCGGGAAACGCCGGGCACCCAGCTAGTTAATATTAATAGATTAAGATTTTAGAAGTGCAGGTTTGAGTAATTTTTATAAAGAACGAGTCATTTATTATGAAATAAGACTTTGTTATTTTTAGTTTCTTGGTTGGTGAAATTCCAAACTTGTCGTCGAAACGTCGAAATATTATGATATATTAATTAATTTTAATAGATTAAGATTTAAGAAGTGCAGGTTTGAGTAATTTTTATAAAGAACGAGTCATTTAGTATGAAATAAGACTTTGTTATTTTTAGTTTCTTGGTTGGTGAAATTCCAAACTTGTTGCCGAAACGTCGAAATATTATGATATATTGATTAATTTTAATAGATTAAGATTTTAGAAGTGCAGGTTTGAGTAATTTTTATAAAGAACGAATCATTTATTATGAAATAAGACTTTGTTATTTAAAGATTCTTGGTTGGTGAAATTCCAAACTTGTCGTCGAAACGTCGAAATATTACGATATATTAATTAATATTAATAGACTAAGATTTTAGAAGTGCAGCTTTGAGTAAATTTTATAAAGAAAGAGTCATTTATTATGAAATAAGACTTTGTTATTTTTAGTTTCTTGGTTGGTGAAATTCCAAACTTGTCGTCGAAACGTCGAAATATTACGATATATTAATTAATATTATTAGATTAAGATTTTAGAAGTGCAGGTTTGAGTAATTTTTATAAAGAACGAGTCATTTATTATGAAATAAGACTTTGTTATTTTTAGTTTCTTGGTTGGTGAAATTCCAAACTTGTCGTCGAAACGTCGAAATATTATGATATATTAATTAATTTTAATAGATTAAGATTTTAGAAGTGCAGGTTTGAGTAATTTTTATAAAGAACGAGTCATTTATTATGAAATAAGACTTTGTATTTTTAGTTTCTTGGTAGGTGAAATTCCAAAATTGTCGTCGAAACGTCGAAATATTACGATATATTAATTAATATTAATAGATTAAGATTTTAGAAGTGCAGGTTTGAGTAATTTTTATAAAGAACGAGTCATTTATTATGAAATAAGACTTTGTTATTTTTAGATTCTTGGTTGATGAAATTCCAAACTTGTCGTCGAAACGTCGAAATATTACGATATATTAATTAATATTAATAGATTAAGATTTTAGAAGTGCAGGTTTGAGTAATTTTTTTAAAGAACGAGTCATTTATTATGAAATAAGACTTTGTTATTTTTAGTTTCTTGGTTGGTGAAATTCCAAACTTGTTGCCGAAACGTCGAAATATTATGATATATTAATTAAAATTAATAGTTTAAGATTTTAGAAGTGCAGGTTTGAGTAAATTTTATAAAGAACGAGTCATTTATTATAAAATAAGACTTTGTTATTTTTAGTTTCTTGGTTGGTGAAATTCCAAACTTGTCGTCGAAACGTCGAAATATTACGATATATTAATTAATATTAATAGATTAAGATTTTAGAAGTGCAGGTTTGAGTAATTTTTATAAAGAACGAGTCATTTATTATGAAATAAGACTTTGTTATTTATAGATTCTTGGTTGGTGAAATTCCAAACTTGTCATCGAAACGTCGAAATATTACGATATATTAATTAATATTAATAGATTAAGATATTAGAAGTGCAGGTTTGAGTAAATTTTATAAAGAACGAGTCATTTATTATGAAATAAGACTTTGTTATTTTTAGTTTCTTGGTTGGTGAAATTCCAAACTTGTCGTCGAAACGTCGAAATATTACGATATATTAATTAATATTAATAGATTAAGATTTTAGAAGTGCAGGTTTGAGTAATTTTTATAAAGAACGAGTCATTTATTATGAAATAATACTTTGTTATTTTTAGTTTCTTGGTTGGTGAAATTCCAAACTTGTCGTCGAAACGTCGAAATATTATGATATATTAATTAATTTTAATAGATTAAGATTTTAGAAGTGCAGGTTTGAGTAATTTTTATAAAGAACGAGTCATTTAGTATGAAAAAAGACTTTGTATTTTTAGTTTCTTGGTAGGTGAAATTCCAAACTTGTCGTCGAAACGTCGAAATATTACGATATATTAATTAATATTAATAGATTAAGATTTTAGAAGTGCAGGTTTGAGTAATTTTTATAAAGAACGAGTCATTTATTATGAAATAAGACTTAGTTATTTTTAGATTCTTGGTTGGTAAAATTCCAAACTTGTCGTCGAAACGTCGAAATATTACGATATATTAATTAATAATAATAGATTAAGATTTTAGAAGTGAAGGTTTGAGGAATTTTTATAAAGAACGAGTCATTTATTATAAAATAAGACTTTGTTATTGTTAGTTTCTTTGTTGGTGAAATTCCAAACTTGTCGTCGAAACGTCGAAATATTATGATATATTAATTAATTTTAATAGATTAAGATTTTAGAAGTGCAGGTTTGAGGAATTTTTATAAAGAACGAGTCATTTATTATGAAATAAGACTTTGTTATTTTTAGTTTCTTGGTTGGTGAAATTCCAAACTTGTCGTCGAAACGTCGAAATATTACGATATATTAATTAATATTAATAGATTAGGATTTTAGAAGTGCAGGTTTGAGTAATTTTTATAAAGAACGAGTCATTTATTATGAAATAAGACATTGTTATTTTTAGTTTCTTTTTGGTGAAATTTCAAACTTGTCGTCGAAACGTCGAAATATTATGATATATTAATTGATTTTAATAGATTAAGATTTTAGAAGTGCAGGTTTGAGTAATTTTTATAAAGAACGAGTCATTTATTATGAAATAAGACTTTGTTATTTTTAGATTCTTGGTTGGTGAAATAACAAACTTGTCGTCGAAACGTCGAAATATTACGATATATTAATAAATATTAATAGATTAAGATTTTAGAAGTGCAGGTTTGAGTAATTTTTATAACGAACGAGTCATTTATTATGAAATAAGACTTTGTTATTTTTAGTTTCTTGGTTGGTGAAATTCCAAACTTGTCATCGAAACGTCGAAATATTATGATATTTTAATTAATTTTAATAGATTAAGATTTTAGAAGTGCAGGTTTGAGTAATTTTTATAAAGAACGAGTCATTTATTATGAAATAAGACTTTGTTATTTTTAGTTTCTTGGTTGGTGAAATTCCAAACTTGTTGCCGAAACGTCGAAATATTATGATATATTAATTAATTTTATTAGATTAAGATGTTAGAAGTGCAGGTTTGAGTAATTTTTATAAAGAACGAGTCATTTATTATGAAATAAGACTTTGTTATTTTTAGTTTCTTGGTTGGTGAAATTCCAAACTTGTCGTCGAAACGTCGAAATATTATGATATATTAGTTAATTTTAATAGATTAAGATTTTAGAAGTGCAGGTTTGAGTAATTTTTATAAAGAACGAGTCATTTAGTATGAAATAAGACTTTGTTATTTTTAGTTTCTTGGATGGTGAAATTCCAAACTTTTTGCCGAAACGTCGAAATATTCTGATATATTAATTAATATTAATAGATTAAGATTTTAGAAGTGCAGGTTTGAGTAATTTTTATAAAGAACGAGTCATTTATTATGAAATAAGACTTTGTATTTTTAGTTTCTTGGTAGGTGAAATTCCAAACTTGTTGCCGAAACGTCGAAATATTATGATATATTAATTAATTTTAATAGATTAAGATTTTAGAAGTGCAGGTTTGAGTAATTTTTATAAAGAACGAGTCATTTATTATGAAATAAGACTTTGTTATTTTTAGATTCTTGGTTGGTGAAATTCCAAACTTGTCGTCGAAACGTCGAAATATTATGATATATTAATTAATTTTAATAGATTAAGATTTTAGAAGTGCAGGTTTGAGTAATTTTTATAAAGAACGAGTCATTTAGTATGAAATAAGACTTTGTTATTTTTAGTTTCTTGGTTGGTGAAATTCCAAACTTGTCGTCGAAACGTCGAAATATTATGATATATTAATTAATTTTAATAGATTAAGATTTTAGAAGTGCAGGTTTGAGTAATTTTTATAAAGAACGAGTCATTTATTATGAAATAAGACTTTGTATTTTTAGTTTCTTGGTAGGTGAAATTCCAAACTTGTTGCCGAAACGTCGAAATATTATGATATATTAATTAATTTTAATAGATTAAGATTTTAGAAGTGCAGGTTTGAGTAATTTTTATAAAGAACGAGTCATTTATTATGAAATAAGACTTTGTTATTTTTAGTTTCTTGGTTGGTGAAATTCCAAACTTGTCGTCGAAACGTCGAAATATTATGATATTTTAATTAATTTTAATAGATTAAGATTTTAGAAGTGCAGGTTTGAGTAATTTTTATAAAGAACGAGTCATTTAGTATGAAATAAGGCTTTGTTTTTTTTAGTTTCTTGGTTGGTGAAATTCCAAACTTGTCGTCGAAACGTCGAAATATTACGATATATTAATTAATATTAATAGATTAAGATTTTAGAAGTGCAGGTTTGACTAATTTTTATAAAGAACGTGTCATTTATTATGAAATAAGACTTTGTTATTTGAAGATTCTTGGTTGGTGAAATTCCAAACTTGTCGTCGAAACGTCGAAATATTGGGACATATTAATTAATATTAATAGATTAAGATTTTAGAAGTGCTGGTTTGAATTATTTTTATAAAGAACGAGTCATTTATTATGAAATAAGACTTTGTTATTTGAAGATTCTTGGTTGGTGAAATTCCAAACTTGTCGTCGAAACGTCGAAATATTGGGACATATTAATTAATATTACTAGATTAAGATTTTAGAAGTGCTGGTTTGAGTAATTTTTATAAAGAACGAGTCATTTATTATGAAATAAGACTTTGTTATTTGAAGATTCTTGGTTGGTGAAATTCCAAACTTGTCGTCGAAACGTCGAAATATTACGTTATATTAATTAATATTAATAGATTAAGATTTTAGAAGTGCAGGTTTGACTAATTTTTATAAAGAACGAGTCATTTATTATGAAATAAGACTTTGTTATTTTTAGTTTCTTGGTTTGTGAAATTCCAAACTTGTCGTGGAAACGTCGAAATATTGGGATATTTTTATTAATATTAATAGATTAAGATTTTAGAAGTGCAGGTTTGAGTAATTTTTATAAAGAACGAGTCACTTATTATGAAATAAGACTTTGTTTATTTTTAGTTTCTTGGTTGGTGAAATTCCAAACTTGTCGTCGAAACGTCGAAATATTATGATATATTAATTAATATTAATAGATTAAGATTTTAGAAGTGCTGGTTTGACTAATTTTTATAAAAAACGAGTCATTTATTATGAAATAAGACTTTGTTATTTTTAGTTTCTTGGTATGTGAAATTCCAAACTTGTCGTCGAAACGTCGAAATATTATGATATATTAATTAATATTAATAGATTAAGATTTTAGAAGTGCAGGTTTGAGTAATTTTTATAAAGAACGAGTCATTTATTATGAAATAAGACTTTGTTTATTTTTAGTTTCTTGGTTGGTGAAATTCCAAACTTGTCGTCGAAACGTCGAAATATTATGATATATTAATTAATATTAATAGATTAAGATTTTAGAAGTGCAGGTTTGACTAATTTTTATAAAGAACGAGTCATTTATTATGAAATAAGACTTTGTTATTTGAAGATTCTTGGTTGGTGAAATTCCAAACTTGTCGTCGAAACGTCGAAATATTGGGACATATTAATTAATATTAATAGATTAAGATTTTAGAAGTGCTGGTTTGACTAATTTTTATAAAGAACGAATCATTTATTATGAAATAAGACTTTGTTATTTTTAGTTTCTTGGTATGTGAAATTCCAAACTTGTCGTCGAAACGTCGAAATATTATGATATATTAATTAATATTAATAGATTAAGATTTTAGAAGTGCAGGTTTGAGTAATTTTTATAAAGAACGAGTCATTTATTATGAAATAAGACTTTGTTTATTTTTAGTTTCTTGGTTGGTGAAATTCCAAACTTGTCGTCGAAACGTCGAAATATTATGATATATTAATTAATATTAATAGATTAAGATTTTAGAAGTGCAGGTTTGAGTAATTTTTATAAAGAACGAGTCATTTATTATAAAAATAAGACTTTGTTATTTGAAGATTCATGGTTGGTGAAATTCCAAACTTGTCGTCGAAACGTCGAAATATTATGATATATTAATTAATATTAATAGATTAAGATTTTAGAAGTGCAGGCTTTAGTAATTTTTATAAAGAACGAGTCATTTATTATGAAATAAGACTTTGTTATTTGAAGATTCTTGGTTGGTGAAATTCCAAACTTGTCGTCGAAACGTCGAAATATTGGGACATATTAATTAATATTAATAGATTAAGATTTTAGAAGTGCTGGTTTGAGTAATTTTTATAAAGAACGAGTCATTTATTATGAAATAAGACTTTGTTATTTGAAGATTCTTGGTTGGTGAAATTCTAAACTTGTCGTCGAAACGTCGAAATATTGGGATATTTTTATTAATATTAATAGATTAAGATTTTAGAAGTGCTGGTTTGAGTAATTTTTATAAAGAACGAGTCATTTATTATGAAATAAGACTTTGTTATTTGAAGATTCTTGGTTGGTGAAATTCCAAACTTGTCGTCGAAACGTCGAAATATTGGACATATTAATTAATATTAATGGATTATGATTTTAGAAGTGCTGGTTTGAGTAATTTTTATAAAGAACGAGTCATTTATTATGAAATATGACTTTGTTATTTGAAGATTCTTGGTTGGTGAAATTCCAAACATGTCGTCGAAACGTCGAAATATTATGATATATTAATTAATATTAATAGATTAAGATTTTAGAAGTGCAGGTTTTAGTAATTTTTATAAAGAACGAGTCATTTATTATGAAATAAGACTTTGTTATTTGAAGATTCTTGGTTGGTGAAATTCCAAACTTGTCGTCGAAACGTCGAAATATTGGGATGTTTTTATTAATATTAATAGATTAAGATTTTAGAAGTGCTGGTTTGAGTAATTTTTATAAAGAACGAGTCATTTATTATGAAATAAGACTTTGTTATTTGAAGATTCTTGGTTGGTGAAATTCCAAACTTGTCGTCGAAACGTCGAAATATTATCATATATTAATCTTATAAATAAAAAAGAGTGTATGTATGTTTGTTTGTATGTTTGTGTGTTTGTATGTTTGTATATTTGTATATTTGTATGTTCGTTATACAAATCTACACCGGTAGAGCAAATTTCACTAAATTTCGTACACGTGTTCCTTACGACCAGGAAACAAACACTGTCGGGGTGAGACATGTCTACCACCCCCAGAAGCGGGGGTGGACGGGGGTTGAAATATTTAAACATGCTAAAACAGCCGATATTTTAGTCGGATAATAATTTTTAGGGGTCCAAGATATTGATAGTGTTTCTACCAATGTTTTCTGAATATAATTTTCATCCCCTACACCCTGCGAAAAGGGCACCCTTAGGGTTTGTGGTGGAGAATACAAATCTATACCGGTGGATCAAATTTCACCAAATATCGTACACGTGTTCTTTGCGACCAGGAAAACAACACTGTCGGGGTGAGACGCGCCTACCACCCCCAGAAGCGGGGGTGGACGGGGGTGGAAATATTTGAACATGCTAAAACAGTCGATATTTCAGTCGGATCAATATTTTTAGTGGTCAAAGATATTTATAGTCTTTCCACTGATGATATCTGAATATAATTTACAACCGCTGCACCCTGGGGAAAGAGCACCCGTAGCGTTTGGGGTGGAGAATACAAATCTTCACCGCTGTAGCAAATTTCACCAAATTTCGTACACGGGTTCTTTGCGACCAGGAAAACAACATTGTCGGGGTGAGACGCGTCTACCAACCCCAGAAGCGGGGGTGGACGGGGGTTGAAATACTTAAACATGCTAAAACAGCAGGTATTAGATTTGGATAAATATTTTCGGGGTCAAAGATATTTATAGTGTTTCTACCGATGTTATCTGAATATAATATTCATCTCCTACGCCCTGGGAAAAGGGCACCCTTAGGGATTGGGGTGGAGTTGCTTTACAGAAAAATAACGCTAATACAACCGAGTTTGGAGTCAAATCGAAGGTTATGGATGTCAGTGAGTTTACTTCGGATAAATATTTTTAATTGTCCATTTAATCCGAAAGGGTGGGGGTTGGAAGGGAAGATAAATAGTCAGTTCTTGCGCGTTCTTGGAGGAGAATTACGTGAATACTATTTCAACGGGTGTTGTTGAAAATATAAATCCCTTTAGATATTAGTGGTGAGCTTGCTTAGGGCTGGGGTTGAGAATTGTCTATTACTCTAAAACTGCGAAAATGTTATGTGTTTATGGGAAAACTAGATTGATAGTGTTTCTACCGATGTGATATGAGTAAAAATTCAACCCTTTCCACCACGGGAAAGTAGCAGATTTAGGGGTGGTGCTGTTCATACTATTTTAACCGATGTTGTTTCCATTAATAACGACGTTTAGTCAAAAATAAAAGTGTTTCAGAACCATTGCTTTTTATACTCTTTTAAAAAGTTTTTATATCTTATAAATAAAAAAGAGTGTATGTATGTTTGTATGTTTGTTTGTATGTTTGTATATTTGTATGTTCGTTATACAAATCTACACCGGTAGAGCAAAATTCACCAAATTTCGTACACGTGTTCTTTACGACCAGGAAACAAACACTGTTGGGGTGAGACATGTCTACCACCCCCTGAAGCGGGGGTGCACTGGGGTTGAAATATTTACACATGCTAAAACAGCCGATATTTTAGTCGGATAATAATTTTTAGGGGTTTAAGATATTGATGGTGTTTCTACCGATGTTTTCTGAATATAATTTTCATCCCCTACACCCTGGAAAAAGGGCACCCTTAAGGTTTGGGGTGGAGAATACAAATCTATACCGGTGGATCAAATTTCACCAAATTTCGTACTCGTGTTTTTTGCGACCAGGAAAACAACACTGTCGGGCTGAGACGCGCCTACCACCCCCAGAAGCGGGGGTGGATGAGGGTGGAAATATTTGAACAGGCTAAAACAGTCGATATTTTAGTCGGTTAAATATTTTTAAGGGTCAAAGGTATTTATAGTCTTTCCACTGATGATATCTGAATATAATTTTCAACCTCTACACCCTGGGGAAAGAGCACCCCTAGCGTTTTGGGTGGAGAATACAAATCTACACCGCTTAATAAAATTACACCAAATTTCGAACACGGGTTCTTTACGACCAGGAAACAAACACCGTCGGGGTGAGACGCGTCTACCACCCCCAGAAGCGGGAGTGGACGGGGGTGGAAATATTTAAACATGCTAAAACAGTCGATATTTCAGTCGGATAAATATTTTTAGGGGTCAAAGATATTTATAGTGTTTCCACTGATGATATCTGAATATAATTTTCAACCTCTACACCCTGGGGTAAGAGCACCCCTAGCGTTTGGGGTGGAGAATACAAATTTATTCTGGTGGATCAAATTCTTCATACATGCTAACACAGTCAGATAAATATTTTCCGGGTAAAAGTGATTAATAGTGTTTGTACCAATGTATGTGAGTAAAATTTCAAACATTTTACAGCATGGGAAATGAGAATTGTAGGGGTGGGGTGGAGGAATATTGCAAATAAATAACTCGAATACAAACGAGACTGGAGTCAAAAGCAAAGGTATGGATAACGCTGAGTTTAATTATGCTATAAACTAGCAATTAACCTCCCAGGGACGGGCGTGGTCGGGAGTGGAAATTGTCAAACATGTTAATCAACTTTACAACTAAATATTTTTCCGGATCAATGAGATTTCTCTACATTTACACAGATTATAACTTCAACCGCTTTCGGGCTTATCAGTAGAGCACTTTTAGGTGTTGGGTGGAGGAACGCTGCAATAAAATAACGCGAATACAACCGAGATTGGAGTCAAATCCAAGGTTATGGATGTCGCCCAGTTCAATTATAGCATCAAATTGGCCATTTTACCCCAAGGGGCGGTAGTGGATGGGATGGAAATTTTCTAACATGTTAAATCATCGATATTAGCGTGGAATAAATAAATGCCGGGACCATTCACGTTGATAGTATTTCTAACGATGTTGTTTGTAGGCATGATAGGGGTGGGTTTGGAGGGGATTTCCTTGAAAATAACGGGAAAACAACCGAGATTCGAGTCAAATCGAATGGATGTCGCTGAATTTATTTATGACAATCTGTAAAACGCGCGGGTATCGGCTGGGTTGGGATGAGTTGACCGGCTGTTTTTTGCGTCGATTAAATATATATCTGGAAGAATTAGATTAATAAAATTTCCCTACATGTTCTCTGTGTATAATTTCAACCCCTTTCGTACTCATAAGGGTGCACCCTTAAGGGTGGGCGTGAATTAGCATTACATAAAAAGAAACCAGAAACTATCGGGATTGTCAGTGAGTTTAATTAATTTCCTTGAAAATAACGGGAAAACAACCGAGATTCGAGTCAAACCGAAGGTAATGGATGTCGCTGAATTTATTTATGACAATCTGGACAACGCGCGGGTATCGGCTGGGTTGGGATGAGTTGGTCGGCTGTTTTTTGCGTAATCGAATGTAATGGATGTCGCTGAATTTATTTATGACAATCTGGACAACGCGCGGGTATCGGCTGGGTTGGGATGAGTTGGTCGGCTGTTTTTTGCGTAATCGAATGTAATGGATGTCGCTGAATTTATTTATGACAATCTGGAAAACGCGCGGGTATCGGCTGGGTTGGGATGAGTTGACCGGCTGTTTTTTGCGTCGATTAAATATATTTCTGAAAGAATTAGATTAATAAAATTTCCCTACATGTTCTCTGTGTATAATTTCATCCCCTTTTGGACTCGGAAGGGTGCACCTTTAAGGGTGAGCGTGAAGTAGCATTACATAAAAAGAAACCAGAAACTATCGGGATTGTCACTGAGTCTAATAATGACATTAAACCTGACCGTTTAAGTCCCAAAAGCGGGAGTGGTCGGGGGTGAAAATTTTCAAACATGTTAAACGGTCGATATTTGCGATAATTATTTCCTGGGGTTAATTACTTTAGTAGTATTTATACCGATGTTGTTTGTGTATAATTTAACCCCTGTGAGAGGAGCAAGTTTAGGGGTGGTGTGGAGGTACGTTAAATAAATACCCGCAAAAACAACCGAGATTCGAATCAATTCAGAGACTATGAATGTCCCTGAATCTAATTGTGACAACCTTGGTTAAGCGATGGGTTTGGGAGGTGTTGGGCGGGGGAATAAATTTTCAGACAATGTAATCGGCCGATTTTTGCGTGGAATACATTCTTTTTCACTATCGCATATTTGTGGGGGTGGTAATCTTCTAACAAATAAAAACGGCCGATATATTTAGTCAATGACTTCATCCCCCTTCGGCATGGGAGGTGAGCACATTTAGGGAAAAGGTTCGAGGAGCTTTACATAAAATTAGCTCAAAAGTAACCAAAATTGGAGTCTTATCTATGGTTATAGATAAATGACATCTCGGGAAACGCCGGGCACCCAGCTAGTTAATATTAATAGATTAAGATTTTAGAAGTGCAGGTTTGAGTAATTTTTATAAAGAACGAATCATTTATTATTAAATAAGACTTTGTTATTTTTAGTTTCTTGGTTAGTGAAATTCCAAACTTGTCGTCGAAACGTCGAAATATTACGATAAATTAATTAATATTAATAGATTAAGATTTTAGAAGTGCAGGTTTGAGTAATTTTTATAAAGAAAGAGTCATTTATTATGAAATAAGACTTTGTTATTTTTAGTTTCTTGGTTGGTGAAATTCCAAACTTGTCGTCGAAACGTCGAAATATTATCATATATTAATTAATTTTAATAGATTAAGATTTTAGAAGTGCAGGTTTGAGTAATTTTTATAAAGAACGAGTCATTTAGTATGAAATAAGACTTTGTTATTTTTAGTTTCTTGGTTGGTGAAATTCCAAACTTGTCGTCGAAACGTCGAAATATTACGATATATTAATTAATATTAATAGATTAAGATTTTAGAAGTGCAGGTTTGAGTAATTTTTATAAAGAAAGAGTCATTTATTATGAAATAAGACTTTGTTATTTTTAGTTTCTTGGTTGGTGAAATTCCAAACTTGTCGTCGAAACGTCGAAATATTATGATATAATAATTAATTTTAATAGATAAAGATTTTAGAAGTGCAGGTTTGAGTAATTTTTATAAAGAACGAGTCATTTATTATGAAATAAGACTTTGTTATTTTTAGTTTCTTGGTTGGTGAAATTCCAAACTTGTCGTCGAAACGTCGAAATATTATGATATTTTAATTAATTTTAATAGATTAAGATTTTAGAAGTGCAGGTTTGAGTAATTTTTATAAAGAACGAGTCATTTAGTATGAAATAAGACTTTGTTATTTTTAGTTTCTTGGTTGGTGAAATTCCAAACTTGTCGTCGAAACGTCGAAATATTACGATATATTAATTAATATTAATAGATTAAGATTTTAGAAGTGCAGGTTTGAGTAATTTTTATAAAGAACGAGTCATTTAGTATGAAATAAGACTTTGTTATTTTTAGTTTCTTGGTTGGTGAAATTCCAAACTTGTCGTCGAAACGTCGAAATATTGGGATATATTAATTAATATTAATAGATTAAGATTTTAGAAGTGCAGGTTTGAGTAATTTTTATAAAGAACGAGTCATTTATTATGAAATAAGACTTTGTTATTTTTAGTTTCTTGGTTGGTGAAATTCCAAACTTGTCGTCGAAACGTCGAAATATTATGATATATTAATTAATTTTAATAGATTAAGATTTAAGAAGTGCAGGTTTGAGTAATTTTTATAAAGAACGAGTCATTTAGTATGAAATAAGACTTTGTTATTTTTAGTTTCTTGGTTGGTGAAATTCCAAACTTGTTGCCGAAACGTCGAAATATTATGATATATTAATTAATTTTAATAGATTAAGATTTTAGAAGTGCAGGTTTGAGTAATTTTTATAAAGAACGAATCATTTATTATGAAATAAGACTTTGTTATTTAAAGATTCTTGGTTGGTGAAATTCCAAACTTGTCGTCGAAACGTCGAAATATTACGATATATTAATTAATATTAATAGATTAAGATTTTAGAAGTGCAGGTTTGAGTAAATTTTATAAAGAACGAGTCATTTATTATGAAATAAGACTTTGTTATTTTTAGTTTCATGGTTGGTGAAATTCCAAACTTGTCGTCGAAACGTCGAAATATTACGATATATTAATTAATATTATTAGATTAAGATTTTAGAAGTGCAGGTTTGAGTAATTTTTATAAAGAACGAGTCATTTATTATGAAATAAGACTTTGTTATTTTTAGTTTCTTGGTTGGTGAAATTCCAAACTTGTCGTCGAAACGTCGAAATATTATGATATATTAATTAATTTTAATAGATTAAGATTTTAGAAGTGCAGGTTTGAGTAATTTTTATAAAGAACGAGTCATTTATTATGAAATAAGAATTTGTATTTTTAGTTTCTTGGTAGGTGAAATTCCAAACTTGTCGTCGAAACGTCGAAATATTACGATATATTAATTAATATTAATAGATTAAGATTTTAGAAGTGCAGGTTTGAGTAATTTTTATAAAGAACGAGTCATTTATTATGAAATAAGACTTTGTTATTTTTAGATTCTTGGTTGATGAAATTCCAAACTTGTCGTCGAAACGTCGAAATATTACGATATATTAATTAATATTAATAGATTAAGATTTTAGAAGTGCAGGTTTGAGTAATTTTTTTAAAGAACGAGTCATTTATTATGAAATAAGACTTTGTTATTTTTAGTTTCTTGGTTGGTGAAATTCCAAACTTGTTGCCGAAACGTCGAAATATTATGATATATTAATTAAAATTAATAGTTTAAGATTTTAGAAGTGCAGGTTTGAGTAAATTTTATAAAGAACGAGTCATTTATTATGAAATAAGACTTTGTTATTTTTAGTTTCTTGGTTGGTGAAATTCCAAACTTGTCGTCGAAACGTCGAAATATTACGATATATTAATTAATATTAATAGATTAAGATTTAAGAAGTGCAGGTTTGAGTAATTTTTATAAAGAACGAGTCATTTATTATGAAATAAGACTTTGTTATTTATAGATTCTTGGTTGATGAAATTCCAAACTTGTCATCGAAACGTCGAAATATTACGATATATTAATTAATATTAATAGATTAAGATTTTAGAAGTGCAGGTTTGAGTAAATTTTATAAAGAACGAGTCATTTATTATGAAATAAGACTTTGTTATTTTTAGTTTCTTGGTTGGTGAAATTCCAAACTTGTCGTCGAAACGTCGAAATATTACGATATATTAATTAATATTAATAGATTAAGATTTTAGAAGTGCAGGTTTGAGTAATTTTTATAAAGAACGAGTCATTTATTATGAAATAATACTTTGTTATTTTTAGTTTCTTGGTTGGTGAAATTCCAAACTTGTCGTCGAAACGTCGAAATATTATGATATATTAATTAATTTTAATAGATTAAGATTTTAGAAGTGCAGGTTTGAGTAATTTTTATAAAGAACGAGTCATTTATTATGAAATAAGACTTTGTATTTTTAGTTTCTTGGTAGGTGAAATTCCAAACTTGTCGTCGAAACGTCGAAATATTACGATATATTAATTAATATTAATAGATTAAGATTTTAGAAGTGCAGGTTTGAGTAATTTTTATAAAGAACGAGTCATTTATTATGAAATAAGACTTTGTTATTTTTAGATTCTTGGTTGGTAAAATTCCAAACTTGTCGTCGAAACGTCGAAATATTACGATATATTAATTAATAAAAATAGATTAAGATTTTAGAAGTGCAGGTTTGAGGAATTTTTATAAAGAACGAGTCATTTATTATGAAATAAGACTTTGTTATTGTTAGTTTCTTGGTTGGTGAAATTCCAAACTTGTCGTCGAAACGTCGAAATATTATGATATATTAATTAATTTTAATAGATTAAGATTTTAGAAGTGCAGGTTTGAGGAATTTTTATAAAGAACGAGTCATTTATTATGAAATAAGACTTTGTTATTTTTAGTTTCTTGGTTGGTGAAATTCCAAACTTGTCATCGAAACGTCGAAATATTATGATATTTTAATTAATTTTAATAGATTAAGATTTTAGAAGTGCAGGTTTGAGTAATTTTTATAAAGAACGAGTCATTTATTATGAAATAAGACTTTGTTATTTTTAGTTTCTTGGTTGGTGAAATTCCAAACTTGTTGCCGAAACGTCGAAATATTATGATATATTAATTAATTTTATTAGATTAAGATTTTAGAAGTGCAGGTTTGAGTAATTTTTATAAAGAACGAGTCATTTATTATGAAATAAGACTTTGTTATTTTTAGTTTCTTGGTTGGTGAAATTCCAAACTTGTCGTCGAAACGTCGAAATATTATGATATTTTAGTTAATTTTAATAGATTAAGATTTTAGAAGTGCAGGTTTGAGTAATTTTTATAAAGAACGAGTCATTTAGTATGAAATAAGACTTTGTTATTTTTAGTTTCTTGGATGGTGAAATTCCAAACTTTTTGCCGAAACGTCGAAATACTATGATATATTAATTAATATTAATAGATTAAGATTTTAGAAGTGCAGGTTTGAGTAATTTTTATAAAGAACGAGTCATTTATTATGAAATAAGACTTTGTATTTTTAGTTTCTTGGTAGGTGAAATTCCAAACTTGTTGCCGAAACGTCGAAATATTATGATATATTAATTAATATTAATAGATTAAGATTTTAGAAGTGCAGGTTTGAGTAATTTTTATAAAGAACGAGTCATTTATTATGAAATAAGACTTTGTTATTTTTAGATTCTTGGTTGGTGAAATTCCAAACTTGTCGTCGAAACGTCGAAATATTATGATATATTAATTAATTTTAATAGATTAAGATTTTAGAAGTGCAGGTTTGAGTAATTTTTATAAAGAACGAGTCATTTAGTATGAAATAAGACTTTGTTATTTTTAGTTTCTTGGTTGGTGAAATTCCAAACTTGTCGTCGAAACGTCGAAATATTATGATATATTAATTAATTTTAATAGATTAAGATTTTAGAAGTGCAGGTTTGAGTAATTTTTATAAAGAACGAGTCATTTATTATGAAATAAGACTTTGTATTTTTAGTTTCTTGGTAGGTGAAATTCCAAACTTGTTGCCGAAACGTCGAAATATTATGATATATTAATTAATTTTAATAGATTAAGATTTTAGAAGTGCAGGTTTGAGTAATTTTTATAAAGAACGAGTCATTTATTATGAAATAAGACTTTGTTATTTTTAGTTTCTTGGTTGGTGAAATTCCAAACTTGTCGTCGAAACGTCGAAATATTATGATATTTTAATTAATTTTAATAGATTAAGATTTTAGAAGTGCAGGTTTGAGTAATTTTTATAAAGAACGAGTCATTTAGTATGAAATAAGGCTTTGTTATTTTTAGTTTCTTGGTTGGTGAAATTCCAAACTTGTCGTCGAAACGTCGAAATATTATGATATATTAATTAATTTTAATAGATTAAGATTTTAGAAGTTCAGGTTTGAGTAATTTTTATAAAGAACGAGTCATTTATTATGAAATAAGACTTTGTATTTTTAGTTTCTTGGTAGGTGAAATTCCAAACTTGTTGCCGAAACGTCGAAATATTATGATATATTAATTAATTTTAATAGATTAAGATTTTAGAAGTGCAGGTTTGAGTAATTTTTATAAAGAACGAGTCATTTATTATGAAATAAGACTTTGTTATTTTTAGTTTCTTGGTAGATGAAATTCCAAACTTGTCGTCGAAACGTCGAAATATTACGATATATTAATTAATATTAATAGATTAAAATTTTAGAAGTGCAGGTTTGAGTAATTTTTATAAAGAACGAGTCATTTATTATGAAATAAGACTTTGTTATTTTTAGTTTCTTGGTTGGTGAAATTCCAAACTTGTCGTCGAAACGTCGAAATATTATGATGTATTAATTAATTTTAATAGATTAAGATTTTAGAAGTGCAGGTTTGAGTAATTTTTATAAAGAACGAGTCATTTAGTATGAAATAAGACTTTGTTATTTTTAGTTTCTTGGTTGGTGAAATTCCAAACTTGTTGCCTAAACGTCGAAATATTATGATATATTAATTAATATTAATAGATTAAGATTTTAGAAGTGCAGGTTTGAGTAATTTTTATAAAGAACGAGTCATTTATTATGAAATAAGACTTAGTATTTTTAGTTTCTTGGTAGGTGAAATTCCAAACTTGTTGCCGAAACGTCGAAATATTATGATATATTAATTAATTTTAATAGATTAAGATTTTAGAAGTGCAGGTTTGAGTAATTTTTATAAAGAACGAGTCATTTATTATGAAATAAGACTTTGTTATTTTTAGATTCTTGGTTGGTGAAATTCCAAACTTGTCGTCGAAACGTCGAAATATTATGATATATTAATTAATTTTAATAGATTAAGATTTTAGAAGTGCACGTTTGAGTAATTTTTATAAAGAACGAGTCATTTAGTATGAAATAAGACTTTGTTATTTTTAGTTTCTTGGTTGGTGAAATTCCAAACTTGTCGTCGAAACGTCGAAATATTATGATATATTAATTAATTTTAATAGATTAAGATTTTAGAAGTGCAGGTTTGAGTAATTTTTATAAAGAACGAGTCATTTATTATGAAATAAGACTTTGTTATTTTTAGTTTCTTGGTTGGTGAAATTCCAAACTTGTCGTCGAAACGTCGAAATATTACGATATATTAATTAATATTAATAGATTAAGATTTTAGAAGTGCAGGTTTGAGTAATTTTTATAAAGAACGAGTCATTTATTATGAAATAAGACTTTGTTATTTTTAGTTTCTTGGTTGGTGAAATTCCAAACTTGTCGTCGAAACGTCGAAATATTATGATATTTTAATTAATTTTAATAGATTAAGATTTTAGAAGTGCAGGTTTGAGTAATTTTTAAAAAGAAGAGTCATTTATTATGAAATAAGACTTTGTTATTTTTAGTTTCTTGGTTGGTGAAATTCCAAACTTGTCGTCGAAACGTCGAAATATTACGATATATTAATTAATATTAATAGATTAAGATTTTAGAAGTGCAGGTTTGAGTAAATTTTATAAAGAACGAGTCATTTATTATGAAATAAGACTTTGTTATTTTTAGTTTCATGGTTGGTGAAATTCCAAACTTGTCGTCGAAACGTCGAAATATTACGATATATTAATTAATATTATTAGATTAAGATTTTAGAAGTGCAGGTTTGAGTAATTTTTATAAAGAACGAGTCATTTATTATGAAATAAGACTTTGTTATTTTTAGTTTCTTGGTTGGTGAAATTCCAAACTTGTCGTCGAAACGTCGAAATATTATGATATATTAATTAATTTTAATAGATTAAGATTTTAGAAGTGCAGGTTTGAGTAATTTTTATAAAGAACGAGTCATTTATTATGAAATAAGAATTTGTATTTTTAGTTTCTTGGTAGGTGAAATTCCAAACTTGTCGTCGAAACGTCGAAATATTACGATATATTAATTAATATTAATAGATTAAGATTTTAGAAGTGCAGGTTTGAGTAATTTTTATAAAGAACGAGTCATTTATTATGAAATAAGACTTTGTTATTTTTAGATTCTTGGTTGATGAAATTCCAAACTTGTCGTCGAAACGTCGAAATATTACGATATATTAATTAATATTAATAGATTAAGATTTTAGAAGTGCAGGTTTGAGTAATTTTTTTAAAGAACGAGTCATTTATTATGAAATAAGACTTTGTTATTTTTAGTTTCTTGGTTGGTGAAATTCCAAACTTGTTGCCGAAACGTCGAAATATTATGATATATTAATTAAAATTAATAGTTTAAGATTTTAGAAGTGCAGGTTTGAGTAAATTTTATAAAGAACGAGTCATTTATTATGAAATAAGACTTTGTTATTTTTAGTTTCTTGGTTGGTGAAATTCCAAACTTGTCGTCGAAACGTCGAAATATTACGATATATTAATTAATATTAATAGATTAAGATTTAAGAAGTGCAGGTTTGAGTAATTTTTATAAAGAACGAGTCATTTATTATGAAATAAGACTTTGTTATTTATAGATTCTTGGTTGGTGAAATTCCAAACTTGTCATCGAAACGTCGAAATATTACGATATATTAATTAATATTAATAGATTAAGATTTTAGAAGTGCAGGTTTGAGTAAATTTTATAAAGAACGAGTCATTTATTATGAAATAAGACTTTGTTATTTTTAGTTTCTTGGTTGGTGAAATTCCAAACTTGTCGTCGAAACGTCGAAATATTACAATATATTAATTAATATTAATAGATTAAGATTTTAGAAGTGCAGGTTTGAGTAATTTTTATAAAGAACGAGTCATTTATTATGAAATAATACTTTGTTATTTTTAGTTTCTTGGTTGGTGAAATTCCAAACTTGTCGTCGAAACGTCGAAATATTATGATATATTAATTAATTTTAATAGATTAAGATTTTAGAAGTGCAGGTTTGAGTAATTTTTATAAAGAACGAGTCATTTATTATGAAATAAGACTTTGTATTTTTAGTTTCTTGGTAGGTGAAATTCCAAACTTGTCGTCGAAACGTCGAAATATTACGATATATTAATTAATATTAATAGATTAAGATTTTAGAAGTGCAGGTTTGAGTAATTTTTATAAAGAACGAGTCATTTATTATGAAATAAGACTTTGTTATTTTTAGATTCTTGGTTGGTAAAATTCCAAACTTGTCGTCGAAACGTCGAAATATTACGATATATTAATTAATAATAATAGATTAAGATTTTAGAAGTGCAGGTTTGAGGAATTTTTATAAAGAACGAGTCATTTATTATGAAATAAGACTTTGTTATTGTTAGTTTCTTGGTTGGTGAAATTCCAAACTTGTCGTCGAAACGTCGAAATATTATGATATATTAATTAATTTTAATAGATTAAGATTTTAGAAGTGCAGGTTTGAGGAATTTTTATAAAGAACGAGTCATTTATTATGAAATAAGACTTTGTTATTTTTAGTTTCTTGGTTAGTGAAATTCCAAACTTGTCGTCGAAACGTCGAAATATTACGATATATTAATTAATATTAATAGATTAGGATTTTAGAAGTGCAGGTTTGAGTAATTTTTATAAAGAACGAGTCATTTATTATAAAATAAGACATTGTTATTTTTAGTTTCTTTTGGTGAAATTCCAAACTTGTCGTCGAAACGTCGAAATATTATGATATATTAATTAATTTTAATAGATTAAGATTTTAGAAGTGCAGGTTTGAGTAATTTTTATAAAGAACGAGTCATTTATTATGAAATAAGACTTTGTTATTTTTAGATTCTTGGTTGGTGAAATTACAAACTTGTCGTCGAAACGTCGAAATATTACGATATATTAATAAATATTAATAGATTAAGATTTAAGAAGTGCAGGTTTGAGTAATTTTTATAAAGAACGAGTCATTTATTATGAAATAAGACTTTGTTATTTTTAGTTTCTTGGTTGGTGAAATTCCAAACTTGTCATCGAAACGTCGAAATATTATGATATTTTAATTAATTTTAATAGATTAAGATTTTAGAAGTGCAGGTTTGAGTAATTTTTATAAAGAACGAGTCATTTATTATGAAATAAGACTTTGTTATTTTTAGTTTCTTGGTTGGTGAAATTCCAAACTTGTTGCCGAAACGTCGAAATATTATGATATATTAATTAATTTTATTAGATTAAGATTTTAGAAGTGCAGGTTTGAGTAATTTTTATAAAGAACGAGTCATTTATTATGAAATAAGACTTTGTTATTTTTAGTTTCTTGGTTGGTGAAATTCCAAACTTGTCGTCGAAACGTCGAAATATTATGATATTTTAGTTAATTTTAATAGATTAAGATTTTAGAAGTGCAGGTTTGAGTAATTTTTATAAAGAACGAGTCATTTAGTATGAAATAAGACTTTGTTATTTTTAGTTTCTTGGATGGTGAAATTCCAAACTTTTTGCCGAAACGTCGAAATACTATGATATATTAATTAATATTAATAGATTAAGATTTTAGAAGTGCAGGTTTGAGTAATTTTTATAAAGAACGAGTCATTTATTATGAAATAAGACTTTGTATTTTTAGTTTCTTGGTAGGTGAAATTCCAAACTTGTTGCCGAAACGTCGAAATATTATGATATATTAATTAATATTAATAGATTAAGATTTTAGAAGTGCAGGTTTGAGTAATTTTTATAAAGAACGAGTCATTTATTATGAAATAAGACTTTGTTATTTTTAGATTCTTGGTTGGTGAAATTCCAAACTTGTCGTCGAAACGTCGAAATATTATGATATATTAATTAATTTTAATAGATTAAGATTTTAGAAGTGCAGGTTTGAGTAATTTTTATAAAGAACGAGTCATTTAGTATGAAATAAGACTTTGTTATTTTTAGTTTCTTGGTTGGTGAAATTCCAAACTTGTCGTCGAAACGTCGAAATATTATGATATATTAATTAATTTTAATAGATTAAGATTTTAGAAGTGCAGGTTTGAGTAATTTTTATAAAGAACGAGTCATTTATTATGAAATAAGACTTTGTATTTTTAGTTTCTTGGTAGGTGAAATTCCAAACTTGTTGCCGAAACGTCGAAATATTATGATATATTAATTAATTTTAATAGATTAAGATTTTAGAAGTGCAGGTTTGAGTAATTTTTATAAAGAACGAGTCATTTATTATGAAATAAGACTTTGTTATTTTTAGTTTCTTGGTTGGTGAAATTCCAAACTTGTCGTCGAAACGTCGAAATATTATGATATTTTAATTAATTTTAATAGATTAAGATTTTAGAAGTGCAGGTTTGAGTAATTTTTATAAAGAACGAGTCATTTAGTATGAAATAAGGCTTTGTTATTTTTAGTTTCTTGGTTGGTGAAATTCCAAACTTGTCGTCGAAACGTCGAAATATTATGATATATTAATTAATTTTAATAGATTAAGATTTTAGAAGTTCAGGTTTGAGTAATTTTTATAAAGAACGAGTCATTTATTATGAAATAAGACTTTGTATTTTTAGTTTCTTGGTAGGTGAAATTCCAAACTTGTTGCCGAAACGTCGAAATATTATGATATATTAATTAATTTTAATAGATTAAGATTTTAGAAGTGCAGGTTTGAGTAATTTTTATAAAGAACGAGTCATTTATTATGAAATAAGACTTTGTTATTTTTAGTTTCTTGGTAGTTGAAATTCCAAACTTGTCGTCGAAACGTCGAAATATTACGATATATTAATTAATATTAATAGATTAAAATTTTAGAAGTGCAGGTTTGAGTAATTTTTATAAAGAACGAGTCATTTATTATGAAATAAGACTTTGTTATTTTTAGTTTCTTGGTTGGTGAAATTCCAAACTTGTCGTCGAAACGTCGAAATATTATGATGTATTAATTAATTTTAATAGATTAAGATTTTAGAAGTGCAGGTTTGAGTAATTTTTATAAAGAACGAGTCATTTAGTATGAAATAAGACTTTGTTATTTTTAGTTTCTTGGTTGGTGAAATTCCAAACTTGTTGCCTAAACGTCGAAATATTATGATATATTAATTAATATTAATAGATTAAGATTTTAGAAGTGCAGGTTTGAGTAATTTTTATAAAGAACGAGTCATTTATTATGAAATAAGACTTAGTATTTTTAGTTTCTTGGTAGGTGAAATTCCAAACTTGTTGCCGAAACGTCGAAATATTATGATATATTAATTAATTTTAATAGATTAAGATTTTAGAAGTGCAGGTTTGAGTAATTTTTATAAAGAACGAGTCATTTATTATGAAATAAGACTTTGTTATTTTTAGATTCTTGGTTGGTGAAATTCCAAACTTGTCGTCGAAACGTCGAAATATTATGATATATTAATTAATTTTAATAGATTAAGATTTTAGAAGTGCACGTTTGAGTAATTTTTATAAAGAACGAGTCATTTAGTATGAAATAAGACTTTGTTATTTTTAGTTTCTTGGTTGGTGAAATTCCAAACTTGTCGTCGAAACGTCGAAATATTATGATATATTAATTAATTTTAATAGATTAAGATTTTAGAAGTGCAGGTTTGAGTAATTTTTATAAAGAACGAGTCATTTATTATGAAATAAGACTTTGTTATTTTTAGTTTCTTGGTTGGTGAAATTCCAAACTTGTCGTCGAAACGTCGAAATATTACGATATATTAATTAATATTAATAGATTAAGATTTTAGAAGTGCAGGTTTGAGTAATTTTTATAAAGAACGAGTCATTTATTATGAAATAAGACTTTGTTATTTTTAGTTTCTTGGTTGGTGAAATTCCAAACTTGTCGTCGAAACGTCGAAATATTATGATATTTTAATTAATTTTAATAGATTAAGATTTTAGAAGTGCAGGTTTGAGTAATTTTTAAAAAGAACGAGTCATTTATTATGAAATAAGACTTTGTTATTTTTAGTTTCTTGGTTGGTGAAATTCCAAACTTGTCGTCGAAACGTCGAAATATTATGATATTTTAATTAATTTTAATAGATTAAGATTTTAGAAGTGCAGGTTTGAGTAATTTTTATAAAGAACGAGTCATTTAGTATGAAATAAGACTTTGTTATTTTTAGTTTCTTGGTTGGTGAAATTCCAAACTTGTCGTCGAAACGTCGAAATATTACGATATATTAATTAATATTAATAGATTAAGATTTTAGAAGTGCAGGTTTGAGTAATTTTTATAAAGAAAGAGTCATTTATTATGAAATAAGACTTTGTTATTTTTAGTTTCTTGGTTGGTGAAATTCCAAACTTGTCGTCGAAACGTCTAAATATTATGATATATTAATTAAATTTAATAGATTAAGATTTTAGAAGTGCAGGTTTGAGTAATTTTTATAAAGAACGAGTCATTTATTATGAAATAAGACTTTGTTATTTTTAGTTTCTTGGTTGGTGAAATTCCAAACTTGTCTTCGAAACGTCGAAATATTATGATATATTAATTAATTTTAATAGATTAAGATTTTAGAAGTGCAGGTTTGAGTAATTTTTATAAAGAACGAGTCATTTAGTAGGAAATAAGACTTTGTTATTTTTAGTTTCTTGGTTGGTGAAATTCCAAACTTGTCGTCGAAACGTCGAAATATTACGATATATTAATTAATATTAATAGATTAAGATTTTAGAAGTGCAGGTTTGAGTAATTTTTATAAAGAACGAGTCATTTATTATGAAATAAGACTTTGTTATTTTTAGTTTCTTGGTTGGTGAAATTCAAAACTTGTCGTCGAAACGTCGAAATATTGGGATATATTAATTAATATTAATAGATTAAGATTTTAGAAGTGCAGGTTTGAGTAATTTTTATAAAGAACGAGTCATTTATTATGAAATAAGACTTTGTTATTTTTAGTTTCTTGGTTGGTGAAATTATAAACTTGTCGTCGAAACGTCGAAATATTATGATATATTAATTAATTTTAATAGATTAAGATTTAAGAAGTGCAGGTTTGAGTAATTTTTATAAAGAACGAGTCATTTATTATGAAATAAGACTTTGTTATTTTTAGTTTCTTGGTTGGTGAAATTCCAAACTTGTCTTCGAAACGTCGAAATATAATGATATATTAATTAATTTTAATAGATTAAGATTTTAGAAGTGCAGGTTTGAGTAATTTTTATAAAGAACGAGTCATTTACTATGAAATAAGACTTTGTTATTTTTAGTTTCTTGGTTGGTGAAATTCCAAACTTGTCGTCGAAACGTCGAAATATTACGATATATTAATTAATATTAATAGATTAAGATTTTAGAAGTGCAGGTTTGAGTAATTTTTATAAAGAACGAGTCATTTATTATGAAATAAGACTTTGTTATTTTTAGTTTCTTGGTTGGTGAAATTCCAAACTTGTCGTCGAAACGTCGAAATATTGGGATATATTAATTAATATTAATAGATTAAGATTTTAGAAGTGCAGGTTTGAGTAATTTTTATAAAGAACGAGTCATTTATTATGAAATAAGACTTTGTTATTTTTAGTTTCTTGGTTGGTGAAATTATAAACTTGTCGTCGAAACGTCGAAATATTATGATATATTAATTAATTTTAATAGATTAAGATTTAAGAAGTGCAGGTTTGAGTAATTTTTATAAAGAACGAGTCATTTAGTATGAAATAAGATTTTGTTATTTTTAGTTTCTTGGTTGGTGAAATTCCAAACTTGTCGTCGAAACGTCGAAATATTATGATATTTTAATTAATTTTAATAGATTAAGATTTTAGAAGTGCAGGTTTGAGTAATTTTTATAAAGAACGAGTCATTTAGTATGAAATAAGACTTTGTTATTTTTAGTTTCTTGGTTGGTGAAATTCCAAACTTGTCGTCGAAACGTCGAAATATTACGATATATTAATTAATATTAATAGATTAAGTTTTTAGAAGTGCAGGTTTGAGTAATTTTTATAAAGAACGAGTCATTAATTATGAAATAAGACTTTGTTATTTTTAGTTTTTTGGTTGGTGAAATTCCAAACTTGTCGTCGAAACGTCGAAATATTATGATATATTAATTAATTTTAATAGATTAAGATTTTGAAGTGCAGGTTTGAGTAATTTTTATTAAGAACGAGTCATTTATTATGAAATAAGACTTTGTTATTTTTAGTTTCTTGGTTGGTGAAATTCCAAACTTGTCGTCGAAACGTCGAAATATTATGATATTTTAATTAATTTTAATAGATTACGATTTTAGAAGTGCAGGTTTGAGTAATTTTTATAAAGAACGAGTCATTTATTATGAAATAAGACTTTGTTATTTTTAGTTTCTTGTTTGGTGAAATTCCAAACTTGTCGTCGAAACGTCGAAATATTACGATATATTAATTAATATTAATAGATTAAGATTTTAGAAGTGCAGGTTTGAGTAATTTTTATAAAGAACGAGTCATTTATTATGAAATAAGACTTTGTTATTTTTAGTTTCTTGGTTGGTGAAATTCCAAACTTGTCGTCGAAACGTCGAAATATTATGATATATTAATTAATTTTAATAGATTAAGATTTTAGAAGTGCAGGTTTGAGTAATTTTTATAAAGAACGAGTCATTTATTATGAAATAAGACTTTGTTATTTTTAGTTTCTTGGTTGGTGAAATTCCAAACTTGTCGTCGAAACGTCGAAATATTATGATATATTAATTAATTTTAATAGATTAAGATTTTAGAAGTGCAGGTTTGAGTAATTTTTATAAAGAACGAGTCATTTAGTATTAAATAAGACTTTGTTATTTTTAGTTTCTTGGTTGGTGAAATTCCAAACTTGTCGTCGAAACGTCGAAATATTACGATATATTAATTAATATTAATAGATTAAGATTTTAGAAGTGCAGGTTTGAGTAATTTTTATAAAGAACGAGTCATTTATTATGAAATTAGACTTTGTTATTTTTAGTTTCTTGGTTGTGAAATTCCAAACTTGTCGTCGAAACGTCGAAATATTATGATGTATTAATTAATTTTAATAGATTAAGATTTTAGAAGTGCAGGTTTGAGTAATTTTTATAAAGAACGAGTCATTTATTATGAAATAAGACTTTGTTATTTTTAGTTTCTTGGTTGGTGAAATTCCAAACTTGTCGTCGAAACGTCGAAATATTATGATATATTAATTAATTTTAATAGATTAAGATTTTAGAAGTGCAGGTTTGAGTAATTTTTATAAAGAACGAGTCATTTAGTATGAAATAAGACTTTGTTATTTTTAGTTTCTTGGTTGGTGAAATTCCAAACTTGTCGTCGAAACGTCGAAATATTACGATATATTAATTAATATTAATAGATTAAGATTTTAGAAGTGCAGGTTTGAGTAATTTTTATAAAGAACGAGTCATTTATTATGAAATAAGACTTTGTTATTTTTAGTTTCTTGGTTGGTGAAATTCCAAACTTGTCGTCGAAACGTCGAAATATTATGATATTTTAATTAATTTTAATAGATTAAGATTTTAGAAGAGCAGGTTTGAGTAATTTTTATAAAGAACGAGTCATTTATTATGAAATAAGACTTTGTTATTTTTAGTTTCTTGGTTGGTGAAATTCCAAACTTGTCGTCGAAACGTCGAAATATTATGATATATTAATTAATTTTAATAGATTAAGATTTTAGAAGTGCAGGTTTGAGTAATTTTTATAAAGAACGAGTCATTTAGTATGAAATAAGACTTTGTTATTTTTAGTTTCTTGGTTGGTGAAATTCCAAACTTGTCGTCGAAACGTAGAAATATTGGGATATATTAATTAATATTAATAGATTAAGATTTTAGAAGTGCAGGTTTGAGTAATTTTTATAAAGAACGAGTCATTTATTATGAAATAAGACTTTGTTATTTTTAGTTTCTTGGTTGGTGAAATTCCAAACTTGTCGTCGAAACGTCGAAATATTGGGATATATTAATTAATATTAATAGATTAAGATTTTAGAAGTGCAGGTTTGAGTAATTTTTATAAAGAACGAGTCATTTATTATGAAATAAGACTTTGTTATTTTTAGTTTCTTGGTTGGTGAAATTCCAAACTTGTCGTCGAAACGTCGTAATATTGGGATATATTAATTAATATTAATAGATTAAGATTTCAGAGGTGCAGGTTTGAGTAATTTTTATAAAGAACGAGTCATTTATTATGAAATAAGACTTTGTTATTTTTAGTTTCTTGGTTGGTGAAATTCCAAACTTGTCGTCGAAACGTCGAAATATTGGGATATATTAATTAATATTAATAGATTAAGATTTTAGAAGTGCAGGTTTGAGTAATTTTTATAAAGAACGAGTCATTTATTATGAAATAAGACTTTGTTATTTGAAGATTCTTGGTTGGTGAAATTCCAAACTTGTCGTCGAAACGTCGAAATATTACGATATATTAATTATATTAATAGATTAAGATTTTAGAAGTGCAGGTTTGAGTAATTTTTATAAAGAACGAGTCATTTATTATGAAATAAGACTTTGTTATTTGAAGATTCTTGGTTGGTGAAATTCCAAACTTGTCGTCGAAACGTCGAAATATTGGGATATAATAATTAATATTAATAGATTAAGATTTTAGAAGTGCAGGTTTGAGTAATTTTTATAAAGAACGAGTCATTTATTATGAAATAAGACTTTGTTATTTTTAGTTTCTTGGTTGGTGAAATTCCAAACTTGTCGTCGAAACGTCGAAATATTATGATATATTAATTAATTTTAATAGATTAAGATTTTAGAAGTGCAGGTTTGAGTAATTTTTATAAAGAACGAGTCATTTAGTATTAAATAAGACTTTGTTATTTTAGTTTCTTGGTTGGTGAAATTCCAAACTTGTCGTCGAAACGTCGAAATATTACGATATATTAATTAATATTATAGATTAAGATTTTAGAAGTGCAGGTTTGAGTAATTTTTATAAAGAACGAGTCATTTATTATGAAATTAGACTTTGTTATTTTTAGTTTCTTGGTTGGTGAAATTCCAAACTTGTCGTCGAAACGTCGAAATATTATGATGTATTAATTAATTTTAATAGATTAAGATTTTAGAAGTGCAGGTTTGAGTAATTTTTATAAAGAACGAGTCATTTATTATGAAATAAGACTTTGTTATTTTTAGTTTCTTGGTTGGTGAAATTCCAAACTTGTCGTCGAAACGTCGAAATATTATGATATATTAATTAATTTTAATAGATTAAGATTTTAGAAGTGCAGGTTTGAGTAATTTTTATAAAGAACGAGTCATTTAGTATGAAATAAGACTTTGTTATTTTTAGTTTCTTGGTTGGTGAAATTCCAAACTTGTCGTCGAAACGTCGAAATATTACGATATATTAATTAATATTAATAGATTAAGATTTTAGAAGTGCAGGTTTGAGTAATTTTTATAAAGAACGAGTCATTTATTATGAAATAAGACTTTGTTATTTTTAGTTTCTTGGTTGGTGAAATTCCAAACTTGTCGTCGAAACGTCGAAATATTATGATATTTTAATTAATTTTAATAGATTAAGATTTTAGAAGAGCAGGTTTGAGTAATTTTTATAAAGAACGAGTCATTTATTATGAAATAAGACTTTGTTATTTTTAGTTTCTTGGTTGGTGAAATTCCAAACTTGTCGTCGAAACGTCGAAATATTATGATATATTAATTAATTTTAATAGATTAAGATTTTAGAAGTGCAGGTTTGAGTAATTTTTATAAAGAACGAGTCATTTAGTATGAAATAAGACTTTGTTATTTTTAGTTTCTTGGTTGGTGAAATTCCAAACTTGTCGTCGAAACGTCGAAATATTGGGATATATTAATTAATATTAATAGATTAAGATTTTAGAAGTGCAGGTTTGAGTAATTTTTATAAAGAACGAGTCATTTATTATGAAATAAGACTTTGTTATTTTTAGTTTCTTGGTTGGTGAAATTCCAAACTTGTCGTCGAAACGTCGAAATATTGGGATATATTAATTAATATTAATAGATTAAGATTTTAGAAGTGCAGGTTTGAGTAATTTTTATAAAGAACGAGTCATTTATTATGAAATAAGACTTTGTTATTTTTAGTTTCTTGGTTGGTGAAATTCCAAACTTGTCGTCGAAACGTCGTAATATTGGGATATATTAATTAATATTAATAGATTAAGATTTCAGAGGTGCAGGTTTGAGTAATTTTTATAAAGAACGAGTCATTTATTATGAAATAAGACTTTGTTATTTTTAGTTTCTTGGTTGGTGAAATTCCAAACTTGTCGTCGAAACGTCGAAATATTGGGATATATTAATTAATATTAATAGATTAAGATTTTAGAAGTGCAGGTTTGAGTAA
This sequence comes from Zhengitettix transpicula, assembly GCA_037074705.1. Taxonomy (NCBI): domain Eukaryota; kingdom Metazoa; phylum Arthropoda; class Insecta; order Orthoptera; family Tetrigidae; genus Zhengitettix; species Zhengitettix transpicula. Next base: position 40,652 of record JAYJMR010000183.1, read on the forward strand.
TTTTTATAAAGAACGAGTCATTTATTATGAAATAAGACTTTGTTATTTTGAAGATTCTTGGTTGGTGAAATTCCAAACTTGTCGTCGAAACGTCGAAATATTACGATATATTAATTAATATTAATAGATTAAGATTTTAGAAGTGCAGGTTTGAGTAATTTTTATAAAGAACGAGTCATTTATTATGAAATAAGACTTTGTTATTTGAAGATTCTTGGTTGGTGAAATTCCAAACTTGTCGTCGAAACGTCGAAATATTGGGATATAATAATTAATATTAATAGATTAAGATTTTAGAAGTGCAGGTTTGAGTAATTTTTATAAAGAACGAGTCATTTATTATGAAATAAGACTTTGTTATTTTTAGTTTCTTGGTTGGTGAAATTCCAAACTTGTCGTCGAAATGTCGAAATATTACGATATATTAATTAATATTAATAGATTAAGATTTTAGAAGTGCAGGTTTGAGTAATTTTTATAAAGAACGAGTCATTTATTATGAAATAAGACTTTGTTATTTGAAGATTCTTGGTTGGTGAAATTCCAAACTTGTCGTCGAAACGTCGAAATATTGGGATATATTAATTAATATTAATAGATTAAGATTTAGAAGTGCAGGTTTGAGTAATTTTTATAAAGAACGAGTCATTTATTATGAAATAAGACTTTGTTATTTGAAGATTCATGGTCATTGAAATTCCAAACTTGTCGTCGAAACGTCGAAATATTACGATATATTAATTAATATTAATAGATTAAGATTTAGAAGTGCAGGTTTGAGTAATTTTTATAAAGAACGAGTCATTTATTATGAAATAAGACTTTGTTATTTGAAGATTCTTGGTTGGTGAAATTCCAAATTGTCGTCGAAACGTCGAAATATTACGATATATTAATTAATATTAATAGATTAAGATTTTAGAAGTGCAGGTTTGAGTAATTTTTATAAAGAACGAGTCATTAATTATGAAATAAGACTTTGTTTTTTGAAGATTCTTGGTTGGTGAAATTCCAAACTTGTCGTCGAAACGTCGAAATATTGGGATATAATAATTAATATTAATAGATTAAGATTTAAGAAGTGCAGGTTTGAGTAATTTTTATAAAGAACGAGTCATTTATTATGAAATAAGACTTTGTTATTTTTATTTTCTTGGTTGGTGAAATTCCAAACTTGTCGTCGAAACGTCGAAATATTACGATATATTAATTAATATTAATAGATTAAGATTTTAGAATTGCAGGTTTGAGTAATTTTTATAAAGAACGAGTCATTTATTATGAAATAAGACTTTGTTATTTGAGATTCTTGGTTGGTGAAATTCCAAACTTGTCGTCGAAACGTTGAAATATTACGATATATTAATTAATATTAATAGATTAAGATTTTAGAAGTGCAGGTTTGAGTAATTTTTATAAAGAACGAGTCATTTATTATGAAATAAGACTTTGTTATTTTTAGTTTCTTGGTTGGTGAAATTCCAAACTTGTCGTCGAAACGTCGAAATATTGGGATATATTAATTAATATTAATAGATTAAGATTTTTGAAGTGCAGGTTTGAGTAATTTTTATAAAGAACGAGTCATTTATTATGAAATAAGACTTTGTTATTTTTAGTTTCTTGGTTGGTGAAATTCCAAACTTGTCGTCGAAACGTCGAAATATTACAATATATTAATTAATATTAATAGATTAAGATATTAGAAGTGCAGGTTTGAGAAATTTTATAAAGAACGAGTCATTAATTATGAAATAAGACTTTGTTATTTTTAGTTTCTTGGTTGGTGAAATTCCAAACTTGTCGTCGAAACGTCGAAATATTACGATATATTAATTAATATTAATAGATTAAGATTTTAGAAGTGCAGGTTTGAGTAATTTTTATAAAGAACGAGTCATTTATTATGAAATAAGACTTTGTTATTTTTAGTTTTCTTGGTTGGTGAAATTCCAAACTTGTTGTCGAAACGTCGAAATATTGGGATATATTATTAATATTAATAGATTAAGATTTTAGAAGTGCAGGTTTGAGTAATTTTTATAAGAACGAGTCATTTATTATGAAATAAGACTTTGTTATTTTTAGTTTCTTGGTTGGTGAAATTCCAAACTTGTCGTCGAAACGTCGAAATATTACAATATATTAATTAATATTAATAGATTAGGGTTTTAGAAGTGCAGGTTTGAGTAATTTTATAAAGAACGAGTCATTTATTATGAAATAAGACTTTGTTATTTTTAGTTTCTTGGTTGGTGAAATTCCAAACTTGTCGTCGAAACGTCGAAATATTGGGATATATTAATTAATATTAATAGATTAAGATTTAAGAAGTGCAGGTTTGAGTAATTTTTATAAAGAACGAGTCATTTATTATGAAATAAGACTTTGTATTTGAAGATTCTTGGTTGGTGAAATTCCAAACTTGTCGTCGAAACGTCGAAATATTGGGATATATTAATTAATATTAATAGATTAAGATTTTAGAAGTGCAGGTTTGAGTAATTTTTATAAAGAACGAGTTATTTATTATGAAATAAGACTTTGTTATTTTTAGTTTCTTGGTTGGTGAAATTCCAAACTTGTCGTCGAAACGTCGGAATATTGGGATATATTAATTAATATTAATAGATTAAGATTTCAGAAGTGCAGGTTTGAGTAATTTTTATAAAGAACGAGTCATTTATTATGAAATAAGACTTTGTTATTTTTAGTTTCTTGGTTGGTGAAATTCCAAACTTTGTCGTCGAAACGTCGAAATATTGGGATATATTAATTAATATTAATAGATTAAGATTTTAGAAGTGCAGGTTTGAGTAATTTTTATAAAGAACGAGTCATTTATTATGAAATAAGACTTTGTTATTTTTAGTTTCTTGGTTGGTGAAATTCCAAACTTGTCGTCGAAACGTCGAAATATTGGGATATATTAATTAATATTAATAGATTAAGATTTTAGAAGTGCAGGTTTGAGTAATTTTTATAAAGAACGAGTCATTTATTATGAAATAAGACTTTGTTATTTTTAGTTTCTTGGTTGGTGAAATTCCAAACTTGTCGTCGAAACGTCGAAATATTGGGATATATTAATTAATATTAATAGATTAAGATTTTAGAAGTGCAGGTTTGAGTAATTTTATAAAGAACGAGTCATTTATTATGAAATAAGACTTTGTTATTTTTAGTTTCTTGGTTGGTGAAATTCCAAACTTGTCGTCGAAACGTCGTAATATTGGGATATATTAATTAATATTAATAGATTAAGATTTCAGAAGTGCAGGTTTGAGTAATTTTTATAAAGAACGAGTCATTTATTATGAAATAAGACTTTGTTATTTTTAGTTTCTTGGTTGGTGAAATTCCAAACTTGTCGTCGAAACGTCGAAATATTGGGATTATTAATTAATATTAATAGATTAAGATTTTAGAAGTGCAGGTTTGAGTAATTTTTATAAAGAACGAGTCATTTATTATGAAATAAGACTTTGTTATTTTTAGTTTCTAGGTTGGTGAAATTCCAAACTTGTCGTCGAAACGTCGTAATATTGGGATATGTTAATTAATATTAATAGATTAAGATTTTAGAACTGCAGGTTTTGAGTAATTTTTATAAAGAACGTGTCATTTATTATGAAATAAGACTTTCTTATTTTTAGTTTCTAGGTTGGTGAAATTCCAAACTTGTCGTCGAAACGTCGAAATATTGGGATATATTAATTAATATTAATAGATTAAGATTTTCGAAGTGCAGGTTTGAGTAATTTTTATAAAGAGCGAGTCATTTATTATGAAATAAGACTTTGTTATTTTTAGTTTCTTGGTTGGTGAAATTCCAAACTTGTCGTCGAAACGTCGAAATATTGGGATATATTAATTAATATTAATAGATTAAGATTTTAGAAGTGCAGGTTTGAGTAATTTTTATAAAGAACGAGTCATTTATTATGAAATAAGACTTTGTTATTTTTAGTTTCTAGGTTGGTGAAATTCCAAACTTGTCGTCGAAACGTCGTAATATTGGGATATATTAATTAATATTAATAGATTAAGATTTTAAAACTGCAGGTTTGAGTAATTTTTATAAAGAACGAGTCATTTATTATGAAATAAGACTTTGTTATTTTTAGTTTCTAGGTTGGTGAAATTCCAAACTTGTCGTCGAAACGTCGAAATATTGGGATATATTAATTAAAATTAATAGATTAAGATTTTAGAAGTGCAGGTTTGAGTAATTTTTATAAAGAACGAGTCATTTATTATGAAATAAGACTTTGTTATTTATAGATTCTTGGTTGGTGAAATTCCAAACTTGTCGTCGAAACGTCGAAATATTGGGATATATTAATTAATATTAATAGATTAAGATTTTAGAAGTGCAGGTTTGAGTAATTTTTATAAAGAACGAGTCATTTATTATGAAATAAGACTTTGTTATTTTTAGTTTCTAGGTTGGTGAAATTCCAAACTTGTCGTCGAAACGTCAAAATAATATGATATATTAATTAACATTAATAGATTAAGATTTTAGAAGTGCTGGTTTGAGTAAATTTTATAAAGAACGTATCATTTATTATGAAATAAGACTTTGTTATTTATAGATTCTTGGTTGGTGAAATTCCAAACTTGTCGAAACGTCGAAATATTACGATATATTAATTAATATTAATAGATTAAGATTTTAGAAGTGCAGGTTTGAGTAATTTTTATAAAGAACGAGTCATTTATTATGAAATAAGACTTTGTTATTTGAAGATTCTTGGTTGGTGAAATTCCAAACTTGTCGTCGAAACGTCGAAATATTGGGATATAATTATTAATATTAATAGATTAAGATTTTATAAGTGCAGGTTTGAGTAATTTTTATAAAGAACGAGTCATTTATTATGAAATAAGACTTTGTTATTTTTAGTTTCTTGGTTGGTGAAATTCCAAACTTGTCGTCGAAACGTCGAAATATTACGATATATTAATTAATATTAATAGATTAAGATTTTAGAAGTGCAGGTTTGAGTAATTTTTATAAAGAACGAGTCATTTATTATGAAATAAAACTTTGTTATTATTAGTTTCTTGGTTGGTGAAATTCCAAACTTGTCGTCGAAACGTCGAAATATTGGGATATATTAATTAATATTAATAGATTAAGATTTTAGAAGTGCAGGTTTGAGTAATTTTTATAAAGAACGAGTCATTTATTATGAAATAAGACTTTGCTATTTGAAGATTCTTGGTTGGTGAAATTCCAAACTTGTCGTCGAAACGTCGAAATATTGGGATATATTAATTAATATTAATAGATTAAGATTTTAGAAGTGCAGGTTTGAGTAATTTTTATAAAGAACGAGTCATTTATTATGAAATAAGACTTTGTTATTTTTAGTTTCTTGGTTGGTGAAATTCCAAACTTGTCGTCGAAACGTCGTAATATTGGGATATATTAATTAATATTAATAGATTAAGATTTCAGAAGTGCAGGTTTGAGTAATTTTTATAAAGAACGAGTCATTTATTATGAAATAAGACTTTGTTATTTTTAGTTTCTTGGTTGGTGAAATTCCAAACTTGTCGTCGAAACGTCGAAATATTGGGATATATTAATTAATATTAATAGATTAAGATTTTAGAAGTGCAGGTTTGAGTAATTTTTATAAAGAACGAGTCATTTATTATGAAATAAGACTTTGTTATTTTAGTTTCTTGGTTGGTGAAATTCCAAACTTGTCGTCGAAACGTCGAAATATTGGGATATATTAATTAATATTAATAGATTAAGATTTTAGAAGTGCAGGTTTGAGTAATTTTTATAAAGAACGAGTCATTTATTATGAAATAAGACTTTGTTATTTTTAGTTTCTTGGTTGGTGAAATTCCAAACTTGTCGTCGAAACGTCGAAATATTGGGATATATTAATTAATATTAATAGATTAAGATTTTAGAAGTGCAGGTTTGAGTAATTTTTATAAAGAACGAGTCATTTATTATGAAATAAGACTTTGTTATTTTTAGTTTCTTGGTTGGTGAAATTCCAAACTTGTCGTCGAAACGTCGTAATATTGGGATATATTAATTAATATTAATAGATTAAGATTTCAGAAGTGCAGGTTTGAGTAATTTTTATAAAGAACGAGTCATTTATTATGAAATAAGACTTTGTTATTTTTAGTTTCTTGGTTGGTGAAATTCCAAACTTGTCGTCGAAACGTCGAAATATTGGGATATATTAATTAATATTAATAGATTAAGATTTTAGAAGTGCAGGTTTGAGTAATTTTTATAAAGAACGAGTCATTTATTATGAAATTAGACTTTGTTATTTTTAGTTTCTAGGTTGGTGAAATTCCAAACTTGTCGTCGAAACGTCGTAATATTGGGATATGTTAATTAATATTAATAGATTAAGATTTTAGAACTGCAGGTTTGAGTAATTTTTATAAAGAACGTGTCATTTATTATGAAATAAGACTTTCTTATTTTTAGTTTCTAGGTTGGTGAAATTCCAAACTTGTCGTCGAAACGTCGAAATATTGGGATATATTAATTAATATTAATAGATTAAGATTTTAGAAGTGCAGGTTTGAGTAATTTTTATAAAGAGCGAGTCATTTATTATGAAATAAGACTTTGTTATTTTTAGTTTCTTGGTTGGTGAAATTCCAAACTTGTCGTCGAAACGTCGAAATATTGGGATATATTAATTAATATTAATAGATTAAGATTTTAGAAGTGCAGGTTTGAGTAATTTTTATAAAGAACGAGTCATTTATTATGAAATAAGACTTTGTTATTTTTAGTTTCTAGGTTGGTGAAATTCCAAACTTGTCGTCGAAACGTCGTAATATTGGGATATATTAATTAATATTAATAGATTAAGATTTTAAAACTGCAGGTTTGAGTAATTTTTATAAAGAACGAGTCATTTATTATGAAATAAGACTTTGTTATTTTTAGTTTCTAGGTTGGTGAAATTCCAAACTTGTCGTCGAAACGTCGAAATATTGGGATATATTAATTAAAATTAATAGATTAAGATTTTAGAAGTGCAGGTTTGAGTAATTTTTATAAAGAACGAGTCATTTATTATGAAATAAGACTTTGTTATTTATAGATTCTTGGTTGGTGAAATTCCAAACTTGTCGTCGAAACGTCGAAATATTGGGATATATTAATTAATATTAATAGATTAAGATTTTAGAAGTGCAGGTTTGAGTAATTTTTATAAAGAACGAGTCATTTATTATGAAATAAGACTTTGTTATTTTTAGTTTCTAGGTTGGTGAAATTCCAAACTTGTCGTCGAAACGTCAAAATAATATGATATATTAATTAACATTAATAGATTAAGATTTTAGAAGTGCAGGTTTGAGTAAATTTTATAAAGAACGTATCATTTATTATGAAATAAGACTTTGTTATTTATAGATTCTTGGTTGGTGAAATTCCAAACTTGTCGAAACGTCGAAATATTACGATATATTAATTAATATTAATAGATTATGATTTTAGAAGTGCAGGTTTGAGTAATTTTTATAAAGAACGAGTCATTTATTATGAAATAAGACTTTGTTATTTGAAGATTCTTGGTTGGTGAAATTCCAAACTTGTCGTCGAAACGTCGAAATATTGGGATATATTAATTAATATTAATAGATTAAGATTTTATAAGTGCAGGTTTGAGTAATTTTTATAAAGAACGAGTCATTTATTATGAAATAAGACTTTGTTATTTTTAGTTTCTTGGTTGGTGAAATTCCAAACTTGTCGTCGAAACGTCGAAATATTACGATATATTAATTAATATTAATAGATTAAGATTTTAGAAGTGCAGGTTTGAGTAATTTTTATAAAGAACGAGTCATTTATTATGAAATAAAACTTTGTTATTATTAGTTTCTTGGTTGGTGAAATTCCAAACTTGTCGTCGAAACGTCGAAATATTGGGATATATTAATTAATATTAATAGATTAAGATTTTAGAAGTGCAGGTTTGAGTAATTTTTATAAAGAACGAGTCATTTATTATGAAATAAGACTTTGCTATTTGAAGATTCTTGGTTGGTGAAATTCCAAACTTGTCGTCGAAACGTCGAAATATTACGATATTAATTAATATTAATAGATTAAGATTTTAGAAGTGCAGGTTTGAGTAATTTTTATAAAGAACGAGTCATTTATTATGAAATAAGACTTTGTTATTTTTAGTTTCTTGGTTGGTGAAATTCCAAACTTGTCGTCGAAACGTCGAAATATTGGGATATATTAATTAATATTAATAGATTAAGATTTAAGAAGTGCAGGTTTGAGTAATTTTTATAAAGAACGAGTCATTTATTATGAAATAAGACTTTGTTATTTGAAGATTCTTGGTTGGTGAAATTCCAAACTTGTCGTCGAAACGTCGAAATATTGGGTTATATTAATTAATATTAATAGATTAAGATTTTAGAAGTGCAGGTTTGAGTAATTTTTATAAAGAACGAGTCATTTATTATGAAATAAGACTTTGTTATTTGAAGATTCTTGGTTGGTGAAATTCCAAACTTGTCGTCGAAACGTCGAAATATTGGGATATATTAATTAATATTAATAGATTAAGATTTTAGAAGTGCAGGTTTGAGTAATTTTTATAAAGAACGAGTCATTTATTATGAAATAAGACTTTGTTATTTTTAGTTTCTTGGTTGGTGAAATTCCAAACTTGTTGTCGAAACGTCGTAATATTGGGATATATTAATTAATATTAATAGATTAAGATTTTAGAAGTGCAGGTTTGAGTAATTTTTATAAAGAACGAGTCATTTATTATGAAATAAGACTTTGTTATTTTTAGTTTCTTGGTTGTTGAAATTCCAAACTTGTCGTCGAAACGTCGAAATATTGGGATATATTAATAAATATTAATAGATTAAGATTTTAGAAGTGCAGGTTTGAGTAATTTTTATAAAGAACGAGTCATTTATTATGAAATAAGACTTTGTTATTTTTAGTTTCTTGGTTGGTGAAATTCCAAACTTGTCGTCGAAACGTCGTAATATTGGGATATATTAATTAATATTAATAGATTAAGATTTCAGAGGTGCAGGTTTGAGTAATTTTTATAAAGAACGAGTCATTTATTATGAAATAAGACTTTGTTATTTTTAGTTTCTTGGTTGGTGAAATTCCAAACTTGTCGTCGAAACGTCGTAATATTGGGATATATTAATAAATATTAATAGATTAAGATTTTAGAAGTGCAGGTTTGAGTAATTTTTATAAAGAACGAGTCATTTATTATGAAATAAGACTTTGTTATTTTTAGTTTCTTGGTTGGTGAAATTCCAAACTTGTCGTCGAAACGTCGAAATATTGGGATATATTAATTAATATTAATAGATTAAGATTTTAGAAGTGCAGGTTTGAGTAATTTTTATAAAGAACGAGTCATTTATTATGAAATAAGACTTTGTTATTTTTAGTTTCTTGGTTGGTGAAATTCCAATCTTGTCGTCGAAACGTCGTAATATTGGGATATATTAATTAATATTAATAGATTAAGATTTCAGAGGTGCAGGTTTGAGTAATTTTTATAAAGAACGAGTCATTTATTATGAAATAAGACTTTGTTATTTTTAGTTTCTTGGTTGGTGATATTCCAAACTTGTCGTCGAAACGTCGTAATATTGGGATATATTAATTAATATTAATAGATTAAGATTTTAGAAGTGCAGGTTTGAGTAATTTTTATAAAGAACGAGTCATTTATTATGAAATAAGACTTTGTTATTTTAAGATTCTTGGTTGGTGAAATTCCAAACTTGTCGTCGAAACGTCGAAATAATACGATATATTAATTAATATTAATAGATTAAGATTTTAGAAGTGCAGGTTTGAGTAATTTTTATAAAGAACGAGTCATTTATTATGAAATAAGACTTTGTTATTTTTAGTTTCTTGGTTGGTGAAATTCCAAACTTGTCGTCGAAACGTCGAAATATTGGGATATATTAATTAATATTAATAGATTAAGATTTTAGAAGTGCAGGTTTGAGTAATTTTTATAAAGAACGAGTCATTTATTATGAAATAAGACTTTGTTATTTGAAGATTCTTGGTTGGTGTAATTCCAAACTTGTCGTCGAAACGTCGAAATATTGGGATATATTAATTAATATTAATAGATTAAGATTTTAGAAGTGCAGGTTTGAGTAATTTTTATAAAGAACGAGTCATTTATTATGAAATAAGACTTTGTTATTTGAAGATTCTTGGTTGGTGAAATTCCAAACTTGTCGTCGAAACGTCGAAATATTGGGATATATTAATTAATATTAATAGATTAAGATTTTAGAAGTGCAGGTTTGAGTAATTTTTATAAAGAACGAGTCATTTATTATGAAATAAGACTTTGTTATTTTTAGTTTCTTGGTTGGTGAAATTCCAAACTTGTCGTCGAAACGTCGTAATATTGGGATATAATTATTAATATTAATAGATTAAGATTTCAGAAGTGCAGGTTTGAGTAATTTTTATAAAGGACGAGTCATTTATTATGAAATAAGACTTTGTTATTTTTAGTTTCTTGGTTGGTGAAATTCCAAACTTGTCGTCGAAACGTCGAAATATTGGGATATATTAATTAATATTAATAGATTAAGATTTTAGAAGTGCAGGTTTGAGTAATTTTTATAAAGAACGAGTCATTTATTATGAAATAAGACTTTGTTATTTTTAGTTTCTTGGTTGGTGAAATTCCAAACTTGTCGTCGAAACGTCGAAATATTGGGATATATTAATTAATATTAATAGATTAAGATTTTAGAAGTGCAGGTTTGAGTAATTTTTATAAAGAACGAGTCATTTATTATGAAATAAGACTTTGTTATTTTTAGTTTCTTGGTTGGTGAAATTCCAAACTTGTCGTCGAAACGTCGTAATATTGGAATATATATTAATTAATATTAATAGATTAAGATTTCAGAAGTGCAGGTTTGAGTAATTTTTATAAAGAACGAGTCATTTATTATGAAATAAGACTTTGTTATTTTTAGTTTCTTGGTTGGTGAAATTCCAAACTTGTCGTCGAAACGTCGAAATATTGGATATATTAATTAATATTAATAGATTAAGATATCAGAGGTGCAGGTTTGAGTAATTTTTATAAAGAACGAGTCATTTATTATGAAATAAGACTTTGTTATTTTTAGTTTCTTCGTTGGTGAAATTCCAAACTTGTCGTCGAAACGTCGTAATATTGGGATATATTAATTAATATTAATAGATTAGAATTTTAGAAGTGCAAATTAGAGTAATTTTTATAAAGAACGAGTCATTTATTATGAAATAAGACTTTGTTATTTTAAGATTCTTGGTTGGTGAAATTCCAAACTTGTCGTCGAAACGTCGAAATATTACGATATATTAATTAATATTAATAGATTAAAATTTTAGAAGTGCAGGTTTGAGTAATTTTTATAAATAACGAGTCATTTTTTATGAAATAAGACTTTGTTATTTTTAGTTTCTTGGTTGGTGAAATTCCAAACCTGTCGTCGAAACGTCGAAATATTGGGATATATTAATTAATATTAATAGATTAAGATTTTAGAAGTGCAGGATTGAGTAATTTTTATAAAGAACGAGTCATTTATTATGAAATAAGACTTTGTTATTTTTAGTTTCTAGGTTGGTGAAATTCCAAACTTGTCGTCCAAACGTCGTAATATTGGGATATATTAATTAATATTAATAGATTAAGATTTTAAAACTGCAGGTTTGAGTAATTTTTATAAAGAACGAGTCATTTATTATGAAATAGGTCATTGTTATTTTTAGTTTCTAGGTTGGTGAAATTCCAAACTTGTCGTCGAAACGTCGAAATATTGGGATATATTAATTAAAATTAATAGATTAAGATTTTAGAAGTGCAGGTTTGAGTAATTTTTATAAAGAACGAGTCATTTATTATGAAATAAGACTTTGTTATTTATAGATTCTTGGTTGGTGAAATTACAAACTTGTCGTCGAAACGTCGAAATATTGGGATATATTAATTAATATTAATAGATTAAGATTTTAGAAGTGCAGGTTTGAGTAATTTTTATAAAGAACGAGTCATTTATTATGAAATAAGACTTTGTTATTTTTAGTTTCTAGGTTGGTGAAATTCCAAACTTGTCGTCGAAACGTCAAAATAATATGATATATTAATTAACATTAATAGATTAAGATTTTAGAAGTGCTGGTTTGAGTAAATTTTATAAAGAACGTATCATTTATTATGAAATAAGACTTTGTTATTTATAGATTCTTGGTTGGTGAAATTCCAAACTTGTCGAAACGTCGAAATATTACGATATATTAATTAATATTAATAGATTAAGATTTTAGAAGTGCAGGTTTGAGTAATTTTTATAAAGAACGAGTCATTTATTATGAAATAAGACTTTGTTATTTGAAGATTCTTGGTTTGTGAAATTCCAAACTTGTCGTCGAAACGTCGAAATATTGGGATATATTAATTAATATTAATAGATTAAGATTTTAGAAGTGCAGGTTTGAGTAATTTTTATAAAGAACGAGTCATTTATTATGAAATAAGACTTTGTTATTTTTAGTTTCTTGGTTGGTGAAATTCCAAACTTGACGTCGAAACGTCGAAATATTACGATATATTAATTAATATTAATAGATTAAGATTTTAGAAGTGCAGGTTTGAGTAATTTTTATAAAGAACGAGTCATTTATTATGAAATAAGACTTTGTTATTATTAGTTTCTTGGTTGGTGAAATTCCAAACTTGTCGTCGAAACGTCGAAATATTGGGATATATTAATTAATATTAATAGATTAAGATTTTAGAAGTGCAGGATTGAGTAATTTTTATAAAGAACGAGTCATTTATTATGAAATAAGACTTTGTTAATTGAAGATTCTTGGTTGGTGAAATTCCAAACTTGTCGTCGAAACGTCGAAATATTACGATATTAATTAATATTAATAGATTAAGATTTTAGAAGTGCAGGTTTGAGTAATTTTTATAAAGAACGAGTCATTTATTATGAAATAAGACTTTGTTATTTTTAGTTTCTTGGTTAGTGAAATTCCAAACTTGTCGTCGAAACGTCGAAATATTGGGATATATTAATTAATATTAATAGATTTAGATTTTAGAAGTGCAGGTTTGAGTAATTTTTATAAAGAACGAGTCATTTATTATGAAATAAGACTTTGTTATTTGAAGATTCTTGGTTGGTGAAATTCCAAACTTGTCGTCGAAACGTCGAAATATTGGGATATATTAATTAATATTAATAGATTAAGATTTTAGAAGTGCAGGTTTGAGTAATTTTTATAAAGGACGAGTCATTTATTATGAAATAAGACTTTGTTATTTTTAGTTTCTTGGTTGGTGAAATTCCAAATTTGTCGTCGAAACGTCGTAATATTGGGATATATTAATTAATAATTATAGATTAAGATTTCAGAAGTGCAGGTTTGAGTAATTTTTATAAAGAACGAGTCATTTATTATGAAATAAGACTTTGTTATTTTTAGTTTCTTGGTTGGTGAAATTCCAAACTTGTCGTCGAAACGTCGAAATATTGGGATATATTAATTAATATTAATAGATTAAGATTTTAGAAGTGCAGGTTTGAGTAATTTTTATAAAGAACGAGTCATTTATTATGAAATAAGACTTTGTTATTTTTAGTTTCTTGGTTGGTGAAATTCCAAACTTGTCGTCGAAACGTAGAAATATTGGGATATATTAATTAATATAATAGATTAAGATTTTAGAAGTGCAGGTTTGAGTAATTTTTATAAAGAACGAGTCATTTATTATGAAATAAGACTTTGTTATTTTTAGTTTCTTGGTTGGTGTAATTCCAAACTTGTCGTCGAAACGTCGTAATATTGGGATATATTAATTAATATTAATAGATTAAGATTTCAGAGGTGCAGGTTTGAGTAATTTTTATAAAGAACGAGTCATTTATTATGAAATAAGACTTTGTTATTTTTAGTTTCTTGGTTGGTGAAATTCCAAACTTGTCGTCGAAACGTCGTAATATTGGGATATATTAATTAATATTAATAGATTAAGATTTTAGAAGTGCAGGTTTGAGTAATTTTTATAAAGAACGAGTCATTTATTATGAAATAAGACTTTGTTATTTTTAGTTTCTTGGTTGGTGAAATTCCAAACTTGTCGAAACGTCGAAATATTGGGATATATTAATTAATATTAATAGATTAAGATTTTAGAAGTGCAGGTTTGAGTAATTTTTATAAAGAACGAGTCATTTATTATGAAATAAGACTTTGTTATTTTTAGATTCTTGGTTGGTGAAATTCCAAACTTGTCGTCGAAACGTCGTAATATTGGGATATATTAATTAATATTAATAGATTAAGATTTCAGAGGTGCAGGTTTGAGTAAATTTTATAAAGAACGAGTCATTTATTATGAAATAAGACTTTGTTATTTTTAGTTTCTTGGTTGGTGAAATTCCAAACTTGTCGTCGAAACGTCGTAATATTGGGATATATTAATTAATATTAATAGATTAAGATTTTAGAAGTGCATGTTTGAGTAATTTTTATAAAGAACGAGTCATTTATTATGAAATAAGACTTTGTTATTTGAAGATTCTTGGTTGGTGAAATTCCAAACTTGTCGTCGAAACGTCGAAATATTACGATATATTAATTAATATTAATAGATTAAAATTTTAGAAGTGCAGGTTTGAGTAATTTTTATAAAGAACGAGTCATTTATTATGAAATAAGACTTTGTTATTTGAAGATTCTTGGTTGGTGAAATTCCAAACTTGTCGTCGAAACGTCGAAATATTGGGATATATTAATTAATATTAATAGATTAAGATTTTAGAAGTGCAGGTTTGAGTAATTTTTATAAAGAACGAGTCATTTATTATGAAATAAGACTTTGTTATTTTTAGTTTCTTGGTTGGTGAAATTCCAAACTTGTCGTCGAAACGTCGTAATATTGGGATATATTAATTAATATTAATAGATTAAGATTTTAGAAGTGCAGGATTGAGTAATTTTTATAAAGAACGAGTCATTTATTATGAAATAAGACTTTGTTATTTTTAGTTTCTAGGTTGGTGAAATTCCAAACTTGTCGTCCAAACGTCGTAATATTGGGATATATTAATTAATATTAATAGATTAAGATTTTAAAACTGCAGGTTTGAGTAATTTTTATAAAGAACGAGTCATTTATTATGAAATAGGTCATTGTTATTTTTAGTTTCTAGGTTGGTGAAATTCCAAACTTGTCGTCGAAACGTCGAAATATTGGGATATATTAATTAAAATTAATAGATTAAGATTTTAGAAGTGCAGGTTTGAGTAATTTTTATAAAGAACGAGTCATTTATTATGAAATAAGACTTTGTTATTTATAGATTCTTGGTTGGTGAAATTACAAACTTGTCGTCGAAACGTCGAAATATTGGGATATATTAATTAATATTAATAGATTAAGATTTTAGAAGTGCAGGTTTGAGTAATTTTTATAAAGAACGAGTCATTTATTATGAAATAAGACTTTGTTATTTTTAGTTTCTAGGTTGGTGAAATTCCAAACTTGTCGTCGAAACGTCAAAATAATATGATATATTAATTAACATTAATAGATTAAGATTTTAGAAGTGCTGGTTTGAGTAAATTTTATAAAGAACGTATCATTTATTATGAAATAAGACTTTGTTATTTATAGATTCTTGGTTGGTGAAATTCCAAACTTGTCGAAACGTCGAAATATTACGATATATTAATTAATATTAATAGATTAAGATTTTAGAAGTGCAGGTTTGAGTAATTTTTATAAAGAACGAGTCATTTATTATGAAATAAGACTTTGTTATTTGAAGATTCTTGGTTTGTGAAATTCCAAACTTGTCGTCGAAACGTCGAAATATTGGGATATATTAATTAATATTAATAGATTAAGATTTTAGAAGTGCAGGTTTGAGTAATTTTTATAAAGAACGAGTCATTTATTATGAAATAAGACTTTGTTATTTTTAGTTTCTTGGTTGGTGAAATTCCAAACTTGACGTCGAAACGTCGAAATATTACGATATATTAATTAATATTAATAGATTAAGATTTTAGAAGTGCAGGTTTGAGTAATTTTTATAAAGAACGAGTCATTTATTATGAAATAAGACTTTGTTATTATTAGTTTCTTGGTTGGTGAAATTCCAAACTTGTCGTCGAAACGTCGAAATATTGGGATATATTAATTAATATTAATAGATTAAGATTTTAGAAGTGCAGGATTGAGTAATTTTTATAAAGAACGAGTCATTTATTATGAAATAAGACTTTGTTAATTGAAGATTCTTGGTTGGTGAAATTCCAAACTTGTCGTCGAAACGTCGAAATATTACGATATTAATTAATATTAATAGATTAAGATTTTAGAAGTGCAGGTTTGAGTAATTTTTATAAAGAACGAGTCATTTATTATGAAATAAGACTTTGTTATTTTTAGTTTCTTGGTTAGTGAAATTCCAAACTTGTCGTCGAAACGTCGAAATATTGGGATATATTAATTAATATTAATAGATTTAGATTTTAGAAGTGCAGGTTTGAGTAATTTTTATAAAGAACGAGTCATTTATTATGAAATAAGACTTTGTTATTTGAAGATTCTTGGTTGGTGAAATTCCAAACTTGTCGTCGAAACGTCGAAATATTGGGATATATTAATTAATATTAATAGATTAAGATTTTAGAAGTGCAGGTTTGAGTAATTTTTATAAAGGACGAGTCATTTATTATGAAATAAGACTTTGTTATTTTTAGTTTCTTGGTTGGTGAAATTCCAAATTTGTCGTCGAAACGTCGTAATATTGGGATATATTAATTAATAATTATAGATTAAGATTTCAGAAGTGCAGGTTTGAGTAATTTTTATAAAGAACGAGTCATTTATTATGAAATAAGACTTTGTTATTTTTAGTTTCTTGGTTGGTGAAATTCCAAACTTGTCGTCGAAACGTCGAAATATTGGGATATATTAATTAATATTAATAGATTAAGATTTTAGAAGTGCAGGTTTGAGTAATTTTTATAAAGAACGAGTCATTTATTATGAAATAAGACTTTGTTATTTTTAGTTTCTTGGTTGGTGAAATTCCAAACTTGTCGTCGAAACGTAGAAATATTGGGATATATTAATTAATATAATAGATTAAGATTTTAGAAGTGCAGGTTTGAGTAATTTTTATAAAGAACGAGTCATTTATTATGAAATAAGACTTTGTTATTTTTAGTTTCTTGGTTGGTGTAATTCCAAACTTGTCGTCGAAACGTCGTAATATTGGGATATATTAATTAATATTAATAGATTAAGATTTCAGAGGTGCAGGTTTGAGTAATTTTTATAAAGAACGAGTCATTTATTATGAAATAAGACTTTGTTATTTTTAGTTTCTTGGTTGGTGAAATTCCAAACTTGTCGTCGAAACGTCGTAATATTGGGATATATTAATTAATATTAATAGATTAAGATTTTAGAAGTGCAGGTTTGAGTAATTTTTATAAAGAACGAGTCATTTATTATGAAATAAGACTTTGTTATTTTTAGTTTCTTGGTTGGTGAAATTCCAAACTTGTCGAAACGTCGAAATATTGGGATATATTAATTAATATTAATAGATTAAGATTTTAGAAGTGCAGGTTTGAGTAATTTTTATAAAGAACGAGTCATTTATTATGAAATAAGACTTTGTTATTTTTAGATTCTTGGTTGGTGAAATTCCAAACTTGTCGTCGAAACGTCGTAATATTGGGATATATTAATTAATATTAATAGATTAAGATTTCAGAGGTGCAGGTTTGAGTAAATTTTATAAAGAACGAGTCATTTATTATGAAATAAGACTTTGTTATTTTTAGTTTCTTGGTTGGTGAAATTCCAAACTTGTCGTCGAAACGTCGTAATATTGGGATATATTAATTAATATTAATAGATTAAGATTTTAGAAGTGCATGTTTGAGTAATTTTTATAAAGAACGAGTCATTTATTATGAAATAAGACTTTGTTATTTGAAGATTCTTGGTTGGTGAAATTCCAAACTTGTCGTCGAAACGTCGAAATATTACGATATATTAATTAATATTAATAGATTAAAATTTTAGAAGTGCAGGTTTGAGTAATTTTTATAAAGAACGAGTCATTTATTATGAAATAAGACTTTGTTATTTGAAGATTCTTGGTTGGTGAAATTCCAAACTTGTCGTCGAAACGTCGAAATATTGGGATATATTAATTAATATTAATAGATTAAGATTTTAGAAGTGCAGGTTTGAGTAATTTTTATAAAGAACGAGTCATTTATTATGAAATAAGACTTTGTTATTTTTAGTTTCTTGGTTGGTGAAATTCCAAACTTGTCGTCGAAACGTCGTAATATTGGGATATATTAATTAACATTAATAGATTAAGATTTCAGAAGTGCAGGTTTGAGTAATTTTTATAAAGGACGAGTCATTTATTATGAAATAAGACTTTGTTATTTTTAGTTTCTTGGTTGGTTAAATTCCAAACTTGTCGTCGAAACGTCGAAATATTGGGATATATTAATTAATATTAATAGATTAAGATTTTAGAAGTGCAGGTTTGAGTAATTTTTATAAAGAACGAGTCATTTATTATGAAATAAGACTTTGTTATTTATAGATTCTTGGTTGGTGAAATTCCAAACTTGTCGTCGAAACGTCGAAATATTGGGATATATTAATTAATATTAATAGATTAAGATTTTAGAAGTGCAGGTTTGAGTAATTTTTAAAAAGAACGAGTCATTTATTATGAAATAAGACTTTGTTATTTTTAGTTTCTAGGTTGGTGAAATTCCAAACTTGTCGTCGAAACGTCAAAATAATATGATATATTAATTAACATTAATAGATTAAGATTTTAGAAGTGCTGGTTTGAGTAAATTTTATAAAGAACGTATCATTTATTATGAAATAAGACTTTGTTATTTATAGATTCTTGGTTGGTGAAATTCCAAACTTGTCGAAACGTCGAAATATTACGATATATTAATTAATATTAATAGATTAAGATTTAAGAAGTGCAGGTTTGAGTAATTTTTATAAAGAACGAGTCATTTATTATGAAATAAGACTTTGTTATTTGAAGATTCTTGGTTGGTGAAATTCCAAACTTGTCGTCGAAACGTCGAAATATTGGGATATATTAATTAATATTAATAGATTTAGATTTTAGAAGTGCAGGTTTGAGTAATTTTTATAAAGAACGAGTCATTTATTATGAAATAAGACTTTGTTATTTGAAGATTCTTGGTTGGTGAAATTCCAAACTTGTCGTCGAAACGTCGAAATATTGGGATATATTAATTAATATTAATAGATTAAGATTTTAGAAGTGCAGGTTTGAGTAATTTTTATAAAGAACGAGTCATTTATTATGAAATAAGACTTTGTTATTTTTAGTTTCTTGGTTGGTGAAATTCCAAACTTGTCGTCGAAACGTCGTAATATTGGGATATATTAATTAATAATTATAGATTAAGATTTCAGAAGTGCAGGTTTGAGTAATTTTTATAAAGAAAGAGTCATTTATTATGAAATAAGACTTTGTTATTTTTAGTTTCTTGGTTGGTGAAATTCCAAACTTGTCGTCGAAACGTCGAAATATTGGGATATATTAATTAATATTAATAGATTAAGATTTTAGAAGTGCAGGTTTGAGTAATTTTTATAAAGAACGAGTCATTTATTATGAAATAAGACTTTGTTATTTTTAGTTTCTTGGTTGGTGAAATTCCAAACTTGTCGTCGAAACGTCGAAATATTGGGATATATTAATTAATATTAATAGATTAAGATTTTAGAAGTGCAGGTTTGAGTAATTTTTATAAAGAACGAGTCATTTATTATGAAATAAGACTTTGTTATTTTTAGTTTCTTGGTTGGTGTAATTCCAAACTTGTCGTCGAAACGTCGTAATATTGGGATATATTAATTAATATTAATAGATTAAGATTTCAGAGGTGCAGGTTTGAGTAATTTTTATAAAGAACGAGTCATTTATTATGAAATAAGACTTTGTTATTTTTAGTTTCTTGGTTGGTGAAATTCCAAACTTGTCGTCGAAACGTCGTAATATTGGGATATATTAATTAATATTAATAGATTAAGATTTTAGAAGTGCAGGTTTGAGTAATTTTTATAAAGAACGAGACATTTATTATGAAATAAGACTTTGTTATTTTTAGTTTCTTGGTTGGTGAAATTCCAAACTTGTCGAAACGTCGAAATATTGGGATATATTAATTAATATTAATAGATTAAGATTTTAGAAGTGCAGGTTTGAGTAATTTTTATAAAGAACGAGTCATTTATTATGAAATAAGACTTTGTTATTTTTAGTTTCTAGGTTGGTGAAATTCCAAACTTGTCGTCGAAACGTCGTAATATTGGGATATATTAATTAATATTAATAGATTAAGATTTTAAAACTGCAGGTTTGAGTAATTTTTATAAAGAACGAGTCATTTATTATGAAATAGGTCATTGTTATTTTTAGTTTCTAGGTTGGTGAAATTCCAAACTTGTCGTCGAAACGTCGAAATATTGGGATATATTAATTAAAATTAATAGATTAAGATTTTAGAAGTGCAGGTTTGAGTAATTTTTATAAAGAACGAGTCATTTATTATGAAATAAGACTTTGTTATTTATAGATTCTTGGTTGGTGAAATTCCAAACTTGTCGTCGAAACGTCGAAATATTGGGATATATTAATTAATATTAATAGATTAAGATTTTAGAAGTGCAGGTTTGAGTAATTTTTAAAAAGAACGAGTCATTTATTATGAAATAAGACTTTGTTATTTTTAGTTTCTAGGTTGGTGAAATTCCAAACTTGTCGTCGAAACGTCAAAATAATATGATATATTAATTAACATTAATAGATTAAGATTTTAGAAGTGCTGGTTTGAGTAAATTTTATAAAGAACGTATCATTTATTATGAAATAAGACTTTGTTATTTATAGATTCTTGGTTGGTGAAATTCCAAACTTGTCGAAACGTCGAAATATTACGATATATTAATTAATATTAATAGATTAAGATTTTAGAAGTGCAGGTTTGAGTAATTTTTATAAAGAACGAGTCATTTATTATGAAATAAGACTTTGTTATTTGAAGATTCTTGGTTGGTGAAATTCCAAACTTGTCGTCGAAACGTCGAAATATTGGGATATATTAATTAATATTAATAGATTAAGATTTTAGAAGTGCAGGTTTGAGTAATTTTTATAAAGAACGAGTCATTTATTATGAAATAAGACTTTGTTATTTTTAGTTTCTTGGTTGGTGAAATTCCAAACTTGTCGTCGAAACGTCGAAATATTACGATATATTAATTAATATTAATAGATTAAGATTTTAGAAGTGCAGGTTTGAGTAATTTTTATAAAGAACGAGTCATTTATTATGAAATAAGACTTTGTTATTATTAGTTTCTTGGTTGGTGAAATTCCAAACTTGTCGTCGAAACGTCGAAATATTGGGATATATTAATTAATATTAATAGATTAAGATTTTAGAAGTGCAGGTTTGAGTAATTTTTATAAAGAACGAGTCATTTATTATGAAATAAGACTTTGTTAATTGAAGATTCTTGGTTGGTGAAATTCCAAACTTGTCGTCGAAACGTCGAAATATTACGATATTAATTAATATTAATAGATTAAGATTTTAGAAGTGCAGGTTTGAGTAATTTTTATAAAGAACGAGTCATTTATTATGAAATAAGACTTTGTTATTTTTAGTTTCTTGGTTGGTGAAATTCCAAACTTGTCGTCGAAACGTCGAAATATTGGGATATATTAATTAATATTAATAGATTAAGATTTAAGAAGTGCAGGTTTGAGTAATTTTTATAAAGAACGAGTCATTTATTATGAAATAAGACTTTGTTATTTGAAGATTCTTGGTTGGTGAAATTCCAAACTTGTCGTCGAAACGTCGAAATATTGGGATATATTAATTAATATTAATAGATTTAGATTTTAGAAGTGCAGGTTTGAGTAATTTTTATAAAGAACGAGTCATTTATTATGAAATAAGACTTTGTTATTTGAAGATTCTTGGTTGGTGAAATTCCAAACTTGTCGTCGAAACGTCGAAATATTGGGATATATTAATTAATATTAATAGATTAAGATTTTAGAAGTGCAGGTTTGAGTAATTTTTATAAAGAACGAGTCATTTATTATGAAATAAGACTTTGTTATTTTTAGTTTCTTGGTTGGTGAAATTCCAAACTTGTCGTCGAAACGTCGTAATATTGGGATATATTAATTAATAATTATAGATTAAGATTTCAGAAGTGCAGGTTTGAGTAATTTTTATAAAGAACGAGTCATTTATTATGAAATAAGACTTTGTTATTTTTAGTTTCTTGGTTGGTGAAATTCCAAACTTGTCGTCGAAACGTCGAAATATTGGGATATATTAATTAATATTAATAGATTAAGATTTTAGAAGTGCAGGTTTGAGTAATTTTTATAAAGAACGAGTCATTTATTATGAAATAAGAC
The DNA here is from genome assembly GCA_037074705.1 of Zhengitettix transpicula. Taxonomy (NCBI): domain Eukaryota; kingdom Metazoa; phylum Arthropoda; class Insecta; order Orthoptera; family Tetrigidae; genus Zhengitettix; species Zhengitettix transpicula. The sequence continues at coordinate 63,254 of JAYJMR010000183.1, forward strand.
TTTGTTATTTTTAGTTTCTTGGTTGGTGAAATTCCAAACTTGTCGTCGAAACGTCGAAATATTGGGATATATTAATTAATATTAATAGATTAAGATTTTAGAAGTGCAGGTTTGAGTAATTTTTATAAAGAACGAGTCATTTATTATGAAATAAGACTTTGTTATTTTTAGTTTCTTGGTTGGTGTAATTCCAAACTTGTCGTCGAAACGTCGTAATATTGGGATATATTAATTAATATTAATAGATTAAGATTTCAGAGGTGCAGGTTTGAGTAATTTTTATAAAGAACGAGTCATTTATTATGAAATAAGACTTTGTTATTTTTAGTTTCTTGGTTGGTGAAATTCCAAACTTGTCGTCGAAACGTCGTAATATTGGGATATATTAATTAATATTAATAGATTAAGATTTTAGAAGTGCAGGTTTGAGTAATTTTTATAAAGAACGAGACATTTATTATGAAATAAGACTTTGTTATTTTTAGTTTCTTGGTTGGTGAAATTCCAAACTTGTCGAAACGTCGAAATATTGGGATATATTAATTAATATTAATAGATTAAGATTTTAGAAGTGCAGGTTTGAGTAATTTTTATAAAGAACGAGTCATTTATTATGAAATAAGACTTTGTTATTTTTAGTTTCTTGGTTGGTGAAATTCCAAACTTGTCGTCGAAACGTCGTAATATTGGGATATATTAATTAATATTAATAGATTAAGATTTCAGAGGTGCAGGTTTGAGTAATTTTTATAAAGAACGAGTCATTTATTATGAAATAAGACTTTGTTATTTTTAGTTTCTTGGTTGGTGAAATTCCAAACTTGTCGTCGAAACGTCGTAATATTGGGATATATTAATTAATATTAATAGATTAAGATTTTAGAAGTGCATGTTTGAGTAATTTTTATAAAGAACGAGTCATTTATTATGAAATAGGACTTTGTTATTTGAAGATTCTTGGTTGGTGAAATTCCAAACTTGTCGTCGAAACGTCGAAATATTACGATATATTAATTAATATTAATAGATTAAGATTTTAGAAGTGCAGGTTTGAGTAATTTTTATAAAGAACGAGTCATTTATTATGAAATAAGACTTTGTTATTTTTAGTTTCTTGGTTGGTGAAATTCCAAACTTGTCGTCGAAACGTCGAAATATTGGGATATATTAATTAATATTAATAGATTAAGATTTTAGAAGTGCAGGTTTGAGTAATTTTTATAAAGAACGAGTCATTTATTATGAAATAAGACTTTGTTATTTGAAGATTCTTGGTTGGTGAAATTCCAAACTTGTCGTCGAAACGTCGAAATATTGGGATATATTAATTAATATTAATAGATTAAGATTTTAGAAGTGCAGGTTTGAGTAATTTTTATAAAGAACGAGTCATTTATTATGAAATAAGACTTTGTTATTTGAAGATTCTTGGTTGGTGAAATTCCAAACTTGTCGTCGAAACGTCGAAATATTGGGATATATTAATTAATATTAATAGATTAAGATTTTAGAAGTGCAGGTTTGAGTAATTTTTATAAAGAACGAGTCATTTATTATGAAATAAGACTTTGTTATTTTTAGTTTCTTGGTTGGTGAAATTCCAAACTTGTCGTCGAAACGTCGTAATATTGGGATATATTAATTAACATTAATAGATTAAGATTTCAGAAGTGCAGGTTTGAGTAATTTTTATAAAGGACGAGTCATTTATTATGAAATAAGACTTTGTTATTTTTAGTTTCTTGGTTGGTTAAATTCCAAACTTGTCGTCGAAACGTCGAAATATTGGGATATATTAATTAATATTAATAGATTAAGATTTTAGAAGTGCAGGTTTGAGTAATTTTTATAAAGAACGAGTCATTTATTATGAAATAAGACTTTGTTATTTTTAGTTTCTTGGTTGGTGAAATTCCAAACTTGTCGTCGAAACGTCGTAATATTGGGATATATTAATTAATATTAATAGATTAAGATTTCAGAAGTGCAGGTTTGAGTAATTTTTATAAAGAACGAGTCATTTATTATGAAATAAGACTTTGTTATTTTTAGTTTCTTGGTTGGTGAAATTCCAAACTTGTCGTCGAAACGTCGTAATATTGGGATATATTAATTAATATTAATAGATTAAGATTTCAGAGGTGCAGGTTTGAGTAATTTTTATAAAGAACGAGTCATTTATTATGAAATAAGACTTTGTTATTTTTAGTTTCTTGGTTGGTGAAATTCCAAACTTGTCGTCGAAACGTCGTAATATTGGGATATATTAATTAATATTAATAGATTAGAATTTTAGAAGTGCAGGTTTGAGTAATTTTTATAAAGAACGAGTCATTTATTATGAAATAAGACTTTGTTATTTTAAGATTCTTGGTTGGTGAAATTCCAAACTTGTCGTCGAAACGTCGAAATATTACGATATATTAATTAATATTAATAGATTAAAATTTTAGAAGTGCAGGTTTGAGTAATTTTTATAAATAACGAGTCATTTTTTATGAAATAAGACTTTGTTATTTTTAGTTTCTTGGTTGGTGAAATTCCAAACTTGTCGTCGAAACGTCGAAAAATTGGGATATATTAATTAATATTAATAGATTAAGATTTTCGAAGTGCAGGTTTGAGTAATTTTTATAAAGAACGAGTCATTTTCGTATGAAATAAGACTTTGTTATTTGAAGTATCTTGGTTGGTGAAATTCCAAACTTGTCTTCGAAACGTCGAAATATTGGGATATATTAATTAATATTAATAGATTAAGATTTTAGAAGTGCAGGTTTGAGTAATTTTTATAAAGAACGAGTCATTTATTATGAAATAAGACTTTGTTATTTGAAGATTTTCGGTTGGTGAAATTCCAAACTTGTCGTCGAAACGTCGAAATATTAGGATATATTAATTAATAATAATAGATTAAGATTTTAGAAGTGCAGGTTTGAGTAATTTTTATAAAGAACGAGTCATTTATTATGAAATAAGACTTTGTTATTTTTAGTTTCTTGGTTGGTGAAATTCCAAACTTGTCGTCGAAACGTCGTAATATTGGGATATATTAATTAATATTAATAGATTAAGATTTCAGAAGTGCAGGTTTGAGTAATTTTTATAAAGAACGAGTCATTTATTATGAAATAAGACTTTGTTATTTTTAGTTTCTTGGTTGGTGAAATTCCAAACTTGTCGTCGAAACGTCGAAATATTGGGATATATTAATAAATATTAATAGATTAAGATTTTAGAAGTGCAGGTTTGAGTAATTTTTTTAAAGAACGAGTCATTTATTATGAAATAAAACTTTGTTATTTTTAGTTTCTTGGTTGGTGAAATTCCAAACTTGTCGTCGAAACGTCGATATATTGGGATATATTAATTAATATTAATAGATTAAGATTTTAGAAGTGCAGGTTTGAGTAATTTTTATAAAGAACGAGTCATTTATTATGAAATAGGACTTTGTTATTTTTAGTTTCTTGGTTGGTGAAATTCCAAACTTGTCGTCGAAACGTCGTAATATTGGGATATATTAATTAATATTAATAGATTAAGATTTCAGAAGTGCAGGTTTGAGTAATTTTTATAAAGAACGAGTCATTTATTATGAAATAAGACTTTGTTATTTTTAGTTTCTTGGTTGGTGAAATTCCAAACTTGTCGTCGAAACGTCGAAATATTGGGATATATTAATTAATATTAATAGATTAAGATTTTAGAAGTGCAGGTTTGAGTAATTTTTATAAAGAACGAGTCATTTATTATGAAATAAGACTTTGTTATTTTTAGATTCTTGGTTGGTGAAATTCCAGACTTGTCGTCGAAACGTCGAAATATTGGGATATATTAATTAATATTAATAGATTAAGATTTTAGAAGTGCAGGTTTGAGTAATTTTTATAAAGAACGAGTCATTTATTATGAAATAAGACTTTGTTATTTTTAGTTTCCTGGTTGGTGAAATTCCATACTTGTCGTCGAAACGTCGTAATATTGGGATATATTAATTAATATTAATAGATTAAGATTTCAGAAGTGCAGGTTTGAGTAATTTTTATAAAGAACGAGTCATTTATTATGAAATAAAACTTTGTTATTTTTAGTTTCTTGGTTGGTGAAATTCCAAACTTGTCGTCGAAACGTCGAAATATTGGGATATATTAATTAATATTAATAGATTAAGAATTTCGAAGTGCAGGTTTGAGTAATTTTTATAAAGAACGAGTCATTTTCGTATGAAATAAGACTTTGTTATTTGAAGTATCTTGGTTGGTGAAATTCCAAACTTGTCTTCGAAACGTCGAAATATTGGGATATATTAATTAATATTAAAAGATTAAGATTTTAGAAGTGCAGGTTTGAGTAATTTTTATAAAGAACGAGTCATTTATTATGAAATAAGACTTTGTTATTTGAAGATTCTTGGTTGGTGAAATTCCAAACTTGTCGTCGAAACGTCGAAATATTAGGATATATTAATTAATATTAATAGATTAAGATTTTAGAAGTGCAGGTTTGAGTAATTTTTATAAAGAACGAGTCATTTATTATGAAATAAGACTTTGTTATTTTTAGTTTCTTGGTTGGTGAAATTCCAAACTTGTCGTCGAAACGTCGTAATATTGGGATATATTAATTAATATTAATAGATTAAGATTTCAGAAGTGCAGGTTTGAGTAATTTTTATAAAGAACGAGTCATTTATTATGAAATAAGACTTTGTTATTTTTAGTTTCTTGGTTGGTGAAATTCCAAACTTGTCGTCGAAACGTCGAAATATTGGGATATATTAATTAATATTAATAGATTAAGATTTTAGAAGTGCAGGTTTGAGTAATTTTTTTAAAGAACGAGTCATTTATTATGAAATAAAACTTTGTTATTTTTAGTTTCTTGGTTGGTGAAATTCCAAACTTGTCGTCGAAACGTCGATATATTGGGATATATTAATTAATATTAATAGATTAAGATTTTAGAAGTGCAGGTTTGAGTAATTTTTATAAAAAACGAGTCATTTATTATGAAATAAGACTTTGTTATTTTTAGTTTCTTGGTTGGTGAAATTCCAAACTTGTCGTCGAAACGTCGTAATATTGGGATATATTAATTAATATTAATAGATTAAGATTTCAGAAGTGCAGGTTTGAGTAATTTTTATAAAGAACGAGTCATTTATTATGAAATAAGACTTTGTTATTTTTAGTTTCTTGGTTGGTGAAATTCCAAACTTGTCGTCGAAACGTCGAAATATTGGGATATATTAATTAATATTAATAGATTAAGATTTTAGAAGTGCAGGTTTGAGTAATTTTTATAAAGAACGAGTCATTTATTATGAAATAAGACTTTGTTATTTTTAGTTTCTTGGTTGGTGAAATTCCAGACTTGTCGTCGAAACGTCGAAATATT
>JAYJMR010000184.1:0-68584 GCA_037074705.1 Zhengitettix transpicula
AACAATACGGTAAATATTTTTGTTATTCATCAGTAAGAAGTTCATAAATATTTAAAATCTTCTCAAAAAATTCGTCTTAATGTAATGAAAATGCGTAAATTTTTTATGAAATCAGAATTCTTATACGAATAAAACTTTTCGAAATATTTCTCTTTTTTAGGTTTAGAAGAAAGACATTTACTTAAAAAGTATTCGTATGATGTGGCTAAAATGCTCGAAATGTTTGTTAAAATGTAATTTTGAATTAAATAAAGTATGTTTTTTTTTAGATATCTCTACTGTTATGCGATGCAATGCGTAATTTTGACAAAACACTAAGCATAAAGGTTACAAATAGCCGAATCGCTACGAACATGCAGAATCTGTAATTTATTAGCGAGTTGTCAGTTAGATTTTTTTAATAGTGTTCAAGATATCGATATATTTATAATCACTTAAATTTACACGGAACAATACGGTAAACATTTTTGTTATTCATTAGTTAGACGTTGAAAAATTTTTTAAATTGTCTCAAAAAAATCGTCAGAATGTAGCGAAATTGAGTAAATTTTTTATAAAATCAGAATTCTGATACGAATAAACTTTTTGAAATATTTTTCTTTATCGGAAATAGAGGTAGAGCCATTTTTTGAAAAAGTATTTGTATGATGTGGCTAAAAAGCTCGGAATGTTAGTTTAAATTGTAATTTTGAATTAAATAAAGTTTATTTTTTTAGATATCTCTACTGTTTTGCAATGCAATGCGTAATTTTGACAAAACCCTAAGCATAAAAGTTACAAATAGCCGATTCGCAATGTATATACAGAATCTGTACTTTATTAACGAGATATCTGTTAGATAGCTTAACAGTGTACAATATATCGATATATTTATATTCACATAAATTTACACGGAACAATACGGTAAATATTTTTGTTATTCATCAGTAAGAAGTTCATAAATATTTAAAATCTTCTCAAAAAATTCGTCTTAATGTAATGAAAATGCGTAAATTTTTTATGAAATCAGAATTCTTATACGAATAAAACTTTTCGAAATATTTCTCATTCTCAGGATTAGAAGTAGAGCCATTTTTTTAAAAATGTATTCGTTTGATGTGGCTAAAAAGCTCGAAATGTTGGTTTAAAATGTAATTTTGAATAAAATAAAGTATGTTTTTTTTAGATATCGCAACTGTTTCGCGATGTAATGCGTAATTTTGACGAAACCTTAAGCATAAAGGTAACAAATAGCCGAATCGCAACGTACATGCAGAATCTGTACTTTATTAACGAGATATCTGTTAGATAGCTTAACAGTGTACAATATATCGATATATTTATCATCACATAAATTTACACGTACAATACGGTAAATATTTTTGTTTTTATCAGTAAGAAGTTCATAAATATTTAAAATCTTCTCAAAAAATTCGTCTTAATGTAATAAAAATGCGTAAATTTATTATTAAATCTGAATTATAATACGAATAAAACTTTTCGAAATATTTCTCTTTTTCAGGATTGAAAGTAGAGCCTTTTTCTTAAAAAGTATTTGTATGATGTTGCTAAAAAGCTCGGAATGTTTGTTAAAAATGGAATTTTGAATTAAATAAAGTATGTTAATTTTTAGATATCTCTACTGTTTTGCGATGCAATGCGTAATTTTGACGAAACCATAATCATAAAGATTACAAATAGCCGATTCGCAACGTCCATGCAGAATCCGTACTTTATTAGCGAGTTTTCAATTAGAATTCTTAACAGTGTTCAAGATATCGATATATTTATAATCACTTAAATTTACACGGAACAAAACGGTAAACATTTTTGCTATTTATCAGTTAGACGTTGACAAATTTTCTAAATTGTCCCAAAAAAATCGACCTAATGTAGCGAAATTGAGTAAATTTTTTATGAGATCAGAATTCTGATACGAATAAACTTTTAAAAATATTTTTCTTTATCGGAAATAGAAGTAGAGCCATTTTTTGAAAAAGTATTTGTATGATGTGGCTAAAAAGCTCGGAATGTTAGTTTAAAATGTAATTTTAAATTAAATAAAGTTTATTTTTTTAGATATCTCTACTGTTTTGCAATGCAATGCGTAATTTTGACAAAACCCTAAGCATAAAGGTTACAAATAGCCGATTCGCAATGTATAAACAGAATCTGTACTTTATTAACGAGATATCTGTTAGATAGCTTAACAGTGTACAATATATCGATATATTTATAATCACTTAAATTTACACGGAACAATACGGTAAACATTTTTGTTATTCATTAGTTAGACGTTGAAAAATTTTTTAAATTGTCTCAAAAAAATCGCAAAAAAATCGTCCGAATGTAGCGAAATTGAGTAAATTTATTATAAAATCAGAATTCTTATACGAATAAACTTTTTAAAATAATTTTCCTTAGCGGAAATAGAAGTAGAGCCATTTTCTTAAAAGTATTTGTATGATGTGGCTAAAATGCTCTAAATGTTCGTTTAAAATGTATTTTTTAATTAAATAAAGAATGTTTTTTTAGAAATCTCTACTGTTTTGCGATGCAATGCGTATTTTTGACGAAACCCTAATCATAAAGGTTACAAATAGCCGAATCGCAACGTATATGCAAAATCCGTACTTTATTGGCGAGTTTCAGTTAGATTTCTTAACAGTGTTCAAGATATCGATATATTTATAATCACTTAAATTTACACGGAACAAAACGGTAAACATTTTTGCTATTCATCAGTTAGACGTTGACAAATTTTCTAAATTGTCTCAAAAAAATCGTCCTAATGTAGCAAAATTGAGTATATTATTTAAGAAATCAGAATTCTGATACGAATAAACTTTTGAAATATTTTTCTTTATCGGAAATAGAGGTAGAGCCATTTTTTGAAAAAGTATTTGTATGATGTGGCTAAAAAGCTCGGAATGTTAGTTTAAATTGTAATTTTGAATTAAATAAAGTTTATTTTTTTAGATATCTCTACTGTTTTGCAATGCAATGCGTAATTTTGACAAAACCCTAAGCATAAAAGTTACAAATAGCCGATTCGCAATGTATATACAGAATCTGTACTTTATTAACGAGATATCTGTTAGAGATCTTAACAGTGTACAATATATCGATATATTTATATTCACATAAATTTACACGGAACAATACGGTAAATATTTTTGTTATTCATCAGTAAGAAGTTCATAAATATTTAAAATCTTCTCAAAAATTCGTCTTAATGTAATGAAAATGCGTAAATTTTTTATGAAATCAGAATTCTTATACGAATAAAACTTTTCGAAATATTTCTCTTTTTTAGGTTTAGAAGAAAGACATTTACTTAAAAAGTATTCGTATGATGTGGCTAAAATGCTCGAAATGTTTGTTAAAATGTAATTTTGAATTAAATAAAGTATGTTTTTTTTTAGATATCTCTACTGTTATGCGATGCAATGCGTAATTTTGACAAAACACTAAGCATAAAGGTTACAAATAGCCGAATCGCTACGAACATGCAGAATCTGTAATTTATTAGCGAGTTGTCAGTTAGATTTTTTTAATAGTGTTCAAGATATCGATATATTTATAATCACTTAAATTTACACGGAACAATACGGTAAACATTTTTGTTATTCATTAGTTAGACGTTGAAAAATTTTTTAAATTGTCTCAAAAAAATCGTCAGAATGTAGCGAAATTGAGTAAATTTATTATAAAATCAGAATTCTTATACGAATAAACATTTTAAAATAATTTTCCTTAGCGGAAATAGAAGTAGAGCCATTTTCTTAAAAGTATTTGTATGATGTGGCTAAAATGCTCGGAATGTTCGTTTAAAATGTATTTTTAATTAAATAAAGAATGTTTTTTAGAAATCTCTACTGTTTTGGCGATGCAATGCGTATTTTTGACGAAACCCTAATCATAAAGGTTACAAATAGCCGAATCGCAACGTATATGCAAAATCCGTACTTTATTGGCGAGTTTCAGTTAGATTTCTTAACAGTGTTCAAGATATCGATATATTTATAATCACTTAAATTTACACGGAACAAAACGGTAAACATTTTTGCTATTCATCAGTTAAACGTTGACAAATTTTCTAAATTGTCTAAAAAAAATCGTCCTAATGTAGCAAAATTGAGTAAATTTTTATGAAATCAGAATTCTGATACGAATAAACTTTTTGAAATATTTTTCTTTATCGGAAATAGAGGTAGAGCCATTTTTTGAAAAAGTATTTGTATGATGTGGCTAAAAAGCTCGGAATGTTAGTTTAAATTGTATTTTGAATTAAATAAAGTTTATTTTTTTAGATATCTCTACTGTTTTGCAATGCAATGCGTAATTTTGAGAAAACCCTAAGCATAAAAGTTACAAATAGCCGATTCGCAATGATATACAGAATCTGTACTTTATTAACGAGATATCTGTTAGATAGCTTAACAGTGTACAATATATCGATATATTTATATTCACATAAATTTACACGGAACAATACGGTAAATATTTTTGTTATTCATCAGTAAGAAGTTCATAAATATTTAAAATCTTCTCAAAAAATTCGTCTTAATGTAATGAAAATGCGTAAATTTTTTATGAAATCAGAATTCTTATACGAATAAAACTTTTCGAAATATTTCTCATTCTCAGGATTAGAAGTAGAGCCATTTTTTTAAAAATGTATTCGTTTGATGTGGCTAAAAAGCTCGAAATGTTGGTTTAAAATGTAATTTTGAATAAAATAAAGTATGTTTTTTTTAGATATCGCAACTGTTTCGCGATGTAATGCGTAATTTTGACGAAACCTTAAGCATAAACGTAACAAATAGCCGAATCGCAACGTACATGCAGAATCTGTACTTTATTAACGAGATATTTGTTAGATAGCTTAACAGTGTACAATATATCGATATATGTATCATCACATAAATTTACACGGATCAATACGGTAAATATTTTTGTTTTCATCAGTAAGAAGTTCATACATATTTAAAATGTTCTCAAAAAATTCGTCTTAATGTAATAAAAATGCGTAAATTTTTATGAAATCAAAATTCTAATACGAATAAAACTTTTCGAAATATTTCTCTTTTTTAGGTTTAGAAGAAAGACATTTACTTAAAAAGTATTCGTATGATGTGGCTAAAATGCTCGAAATGTTTGTTAAAATGTAATTTTGAATTAAATAAAGTATGTTTTTTTTAAAATATCTCTACTGTTATGCGATGCAATGCGTAATTTTGACAAAACACTAAGCATAAAGGTTACAAATAGCCGAATCGCTACGAACATGCAGAATCTGTAATTTATTAGCGAGTTGTCAGTTAGATTTTTTAATAGTGTTCAAGATATCGATATATTTATAATCACTTAAATTTACACGGAACAATACGGTAAACATTTTTGTTATTCATTAGTTAGACGTTGAAAATTTTTTAAATTGTCTCAAAAAAATCGTCCGAATGTAGCGAAATTGAGTAAATTATTATAAAATCAGAATTCTTATACGAATAAACTTTTTAAAATAATTTTCCTTAGCGGAAATAGAAGTAGAGCCATTTTCTTAAAGTATTTGTATGATGTGGCTAAAATGCTCGGAATGTTCGTTTAAATGTATTTTTTAATTAAATAAAGAATGTTTTTTTTAGAAATCTCTACTGTTTTGCGATGCAATGCGTATTTTTGACGAAACCCTAATCATAAAGGTTACAAATAGCCGAATCGCAACGTATATGCAAAATCCGTACTTTATTGGCGAGTTTCAGTTAGATTTCTTAACAGTGTTCAAGATATCGGTATATTTATAATCACTTAAATTTACACGGAACAAAACGGTAAACATTTTTGCTATTCATCAGTTAGACGTTGACAAATTTTCTAAATTGTCTCAAAAAAATCGTCCTAATGTAGCAAAATTGAGTAAATTTTTTATGAAATCAGAATTCTGATACGAATAAACTTTTTGAAATATTTTTCTTTATCGGAAATAGAGGTAGAGCCATTTTTGAAGAAGTATTTGTATGATGTGGCTAAAAAGCTCGGAATGTTAGTTTAAATTGTAATTTTGAATTAAATAAAGTTTATTTTTTTAGATATCTCTACTGTTTTGCAATGCAATGCGTAATTTTGACAAAACCCTAAGCATAAAAGTTACAAATAGCCGATTCGCAATGTATATACAGAATCTGTACTTTATTAACGAGATATCTGTTAGAGATCTTAACAGTGTACAATATATCGATATATTTATATTCACATAAATTTACACGGAACAATACGGTAAATATTTTTGTTATTCATCAGTAAGAAGTTCATAAATATTTAAAATCTTCTCAAAAAATTCGTCTTAATGTAATGAAAATGCGTAAATTTTTTATGAAATCAGAATTCTTATACGAATAAAACTTTTCGAAATATTTCTCTTTTTTAGGTTTAGAAGAAAGACATTTACTTAAAAAGTATTCGTATGATGTGGCTAAAATGCTCGAAATGTTTGTTAAAATGTAATTTTGAATTAAATAAAGTATGTTTTTTTTAGATATCTCTACTGTTATGCGATGCAATGCGTAATTTTGACAAAACACTAAGCATAAAGGTTACAAATAGCCGAATCGCTACGAACATGCAGAATCTGTAATTTATTAGCGAGTTGTCAGTTAGATTTTTTTAATAGTGTTCAAGATATCGATATATTTATAATCACTTAAATTTACACGGAACAATACGGTAAACATTTTTGTTATTCATTAGTTAGACGTTGAAAATTTTTTAAATTGTCTCAAAAAAATCGTCAGAATGTAGCGAAATTGAGTAAATTTATTATAAAATCAGAATTCTTATACGAATAAACTTTTTAAAATAATTTTCCTTAGCGGAAATAGAAGTAGAGCCATTTTCTTAAAAGTATTTGTATGATGTGGCTAAAATGCTCGGAATGTTCGTTTAAAATGTATTTTTTAATTAAATAAAGAATGTTTTTTAGAAATCTCTACTGTTTTGCGATGCAATGCGTATTTTTGACGAAACCCTAATCATAAAGGTTACAAATAGCCGAATCGCAACGTATATGCAAAATCCGTACTTTATTGGCGAGTTTCAGTTAGATTTCTTAACAGTGTTCAAGATATCGATATATTTATAATCACTTAAATTTACACGGAACAAAACGGTAACATTTTTGCTATTCATCAGTTAGACGTTGACAAATTTTCTAAATTGTCTCAAAAAAATCGTCCTAATGTAGCAAAATTGAGTAAATTTTTTATGAAATCAGAATTCTGATACGAATAAACTTTTTGAAATATTTTTCTTTATCGGAAATAGAGGTAGAGCCATTTTTTGAAAAAGTATTTGTATGATGTGGCTAAAAAGCTCGGAATGTTAGTTTAAATTGTAATTTTGAATTAAATAAAGTTTATTTTTTTAGATATCTCTACTGTTTTGCAATGCAATGCGTAATTTTGACAAAACCCTAAGCATAAAAGTTACAAATAGCCGATTCGCAATGTATATACAGAATCTGTACTTTATTAACGAGATATCTGTTAGATAGCTTAACAGTGTACAATATATCGATATATTTATATTCACATAAATTTACACGGAACAATACGGTAAATATTTTTGTTATTCATCAGTAAGAAGTTCATAAATATTTAAAATCTTCTCAAAAAATTCGTCTTAATGTAATGAAAATGCGTAAATTTTTTATGAAATCAGAATTCTTATACGAATAAAACTTTTCGAAATATTTCTCATTCTCAGGATTAGAAGTAGAGCCATTTTTTTAAAAATGTATTCGTTTGATGTGGCTAAAAAGCTCGAAATGTTGGTTTAAAATGTAATTTTGAATAAAATAAAGTATGTTTTTTTAGATATCGCAACTGTTTCGCGATGTAATGCGTAATTTTGACGAAACCTTAAGCATAAAGGTAACAAATAGCCGAATCGCAACGTACATGCAGAATCTGTACTTTATTAACGAGATATCTGTTAGATAGCTTAACAGTGTACAATATATCGATATATGTATCATCACATAAATTTACACGGATCAATACGGTAAATAATTTTGTTTTCATCAGTAAGAAGTTCATACATATTTAAAATGTTCTCAAAAAATTCGTCTTAATGTAATAAAAATGCGTAAATTTTTTATGAAATCAAAATTCTAATACGAATAAAACTTTTCGAAATATTTCTCTTTTTAGGTATAGAAGAAAGATATTTTCTTAAAAAGTATTCGTATGATGTGGCTAAAATGCTCGAAATGTTTGTTAAAATGTAATTTTGAATTAAATAAAGTATGTTTTTTTTAGATATCTCTACTGTTATGCGATGCAATGCGTAATTTGGACAAAACCTAAGCATAAAGGTTACAACTAGCCGAATCGCTACGTACATGCAGAATCTGTACTTTATTAGCGATTGTCAGTTAGATTTTTTTAATAGTGTTCAAGATATCGATATATTTATAATCACTTAAATTTACACGAACAATACGGTAAACTTTTTGTTATTCATTAGTTAGACGTTGAAAAATTTTTAAATTGTCTCAAAAAAATCGTCCGAATGTAGCGAAATTGAGTAAATTTTTTATAAAATCAGAATTCTGATACGAATAAACTTTTGAAATATTTTTCTTTATCGGAAATAGAGGTAGAGCAATTTTTTGAAAAAGTATTTGTATGATGTGGCTAAAAAAGCTCGGAATGTTAGTTTAAATTGTAATTTTGAATTAAATAAAGTTTATTTTTTTAGATATCTCTACTGTTTTGCAATGCAATGCGTAATTTTGACAAAACCCTAAGCATAAAGGTTACAAATAGCCGATTCGCAATGTATATACAGAATCTGTACTTTATTAATGAGATATCTGTTAGATAGCTTAACAGTGTACAATATATCGACATATTTATATTCACATAAATTTACACGGAACAATACGGTAATATTTTTTGTTATTCATCAGTAAGAAGTTCATAAATATTTAAATCTTCCCAAAAAATTCGTCTTAATGTAATGAAAATGCGTAAATTTTTTATGAAATCAGAATTCTTATACGAATAAAACTTTTCCAAATATTTCTCTTTTTCAGGATTAGAAGTAGGCCATTTTCTTAAAAAGTATTTGTTTGATGTTGCTAAAAAGCTCGGAATGTTTGTTAAAAATGTAATTTGAATTAAATAAAGTTTTTTTTTTTAGATATCTCTACTGTTTTGCGATGCAATGCGTAATTTTGACAAAACCCTAAGCATAAAGTTTACAAAAAGCCGAATCGCAACGTATATGCTGAATCTGTAATTCATTCGCGAGTTTTCAGTTATATATTTTAACAGTGTTCAAGATATCGATATATTTATAATCACTTAAACTTACACGGAACATTACGGTAAACATTTTTGTTAGTCATCAGTTAGACGTTAAAAAATATTTTAAATTGTCTCAAAAAAATCGTCCGAATGTAGCGAAAATTGAGTAAATTTTTTATAAAATCAGAATTCTGATACGAATAAACTTTTTGTAATATTTTTCTTTATCGGAAATAGAGGTAGAGCAATTTTTTGAAAAAGTATTTGTATGATGTGGCTAAAAAGCTCGGAATGTTAGTTTAAATTGTAATTTTGAATTAAATAAAGTTTATTTTTTTAGATATCTCTACTGTTTTGCAATGCAATGCGTAATTTTGACAAAACCCTAAGCATAAAGGTTACAAATAGCGATTCGCAATGTATATACAGAATCTGTACTTTATTAATGAGATATCTGTTAGATAGCTTAACAGTGTACAATATATCGACATATTTATATTCACATAATTTACACGGAACAATACGGTAAATATTTTTGTTATTCATCAGTAAGAAGTTCATAAATATTTAAATCTTCCCAAAAAAATTCGTCTTAATGTAATGAAAATGCGTAAATTTTTTATGAAATCAGAATTCATATACGAATAAAACTTTTCGAAATATTTCTCTTTTTCAGGATTAGAAGTAGGCCATTTTCTTAAAAAGTATTTGTTTGATGTTGCTAAAAAGCTCGGAATGTTTGTTAAAAATGTAATTTTGAATAAATAAAGTTTTTTTTTTTAGATATCTCTACTGTTTTGCGATGCAATGCGTAATTTTGACAAAACCCTAAGCATAAAGGTTACAAATAGCCGAATCGCTACGTTTATGCAGAATCTGTACTTTATTAGCGAGTTGTCAGTTAAATTCTTAATAGTGTTCAAGATATCGATATATTATAATCACTTAATTTTACACGGAAATATACGGTAAACATTTTTGTTATTCATTCGTTAGTCGTTGAAAATTTTTTAAATTGTCTCAAAAAAATCGTCCGAATGTAGCGAAATTGAGTAAATTTTTTATAAAATCAGAATTCTATAACGAATTAACTTTTTAAAATAATTTTCTTTATCGAAAATAGAAGTAGAGCCATTTTCGTAAAAAGTATTTGTATGATGTGGCTAAAAAGCTCGGAATCTTCGTTAGAACTGTATTTTTTTATTAAATAAAGTATGTTTTTTTTAGATATATCTACTGTTTTGCTACGCTATGCGTAATTTTGACGAAACCCTAATCATAAAGGTTACAAATAGCCGAATCACAACGTACTTGCAGAATCCGAACTTTATTAGCGAGGTTTTCAGTAGATTTCTTAACAGTGTTCAAGATATCGATATATTTATAATCACTTAAATTTACACGGAACAATACGGTAAACATTTTTGTTAATTATCAGTTAGACGTTAAAATATTTTAAATTGGCTTAAAAAATTCGTCCAAATCTACCGAAATTGAGTAAATTTTTTATTAGAATCAGAATTCTGATACGAATAAAGCTTTCGAAATATTTTCTTTATCGAAAATAGAGATAGAGCCATTTTCTTAAAATGTATTTGTATGATGTGGCTAAAAAGCTCGGAATGTTCGTTTAAAATGTAATTTTGAATCATATAAAGTTAATTTTTTTAGATATCTCTACTGTTTTGCAATGCAATTCGTAATTTTGACAAACCCTAAGCATAAAGGTTACAAATAGCCGATTCGCAATGTATATACAGAATCTGTACTTTATTAACGAGATAGCTGTTAGATAGCTTAACAGGTACAATATATCGATATATTTATATTCACATAAATTACACGGAACAAATACGGTAAATATTTTTGTTATTCATCAGTAAGAAGTTCATAAGAAATTTAAAATCTTCTCAAAAAATTCGTCTTAATGTATGAAAATGCGTAAATATTTTATGAAATCAGAATTCTTATACGAATAAAACTTTTCGAAATATTTCTCTTTTTCAGGATTAGAAGTAGGCCATTTTCTTAAAAAGTATTTGTATGATGTTGCTAAAAAGCTCGGAATGTTTGTTAAAAATGTAATTTTGAATTAAATAAAGTATGTTTTTTTTTAGATATCTCTACTGTTTTGCGATGCAATGCGTAATTTTGACAAAACCCTAAGGATAAAGGTTACAAATAGCCGAATCGCTACGTACATGCAGAATCTGTACTTTATTAGCGAGTTGTCAGTTAGATTTCTTAATAGTGTTCAAGATATCGATATATTTATAATCACTTAAATTTACACGGAACAATACGGTAAACATTTTTGTTAATTATCAGTTAGACGTTAAAAATATTTTAAATTGGCTCAAAAAATTCGTCCAAATCTAGCGAAATTGAGTAAATTTTTTATGAAATCAGAATTCTGATACGAATAAAACATTTCGAAATATTTTTTTTATCGAAAATAGAGATAGAGCCATTTTCTTAAATGTATTTGTATGATGTCTCTAAAAAGTTCGGAATGTTCGTTTAAAATGTAATTTTGAATTAAATAAAGTTTATTTTTTAGATATCTGTACTGTTTTGCGATGCAATGCGTAATTTTGACGAAACCCTAAGCATAAAGGTAACAAATAGCCGAATCGCAACGTACATGCAGAATCTGTACTTTATTAACGAGATATCTGTTAGATAGCTTAACAGTGTACAATATATCGATACATTTATCATCACATAAATTTACACGGAAACAATACGGTAAATATTTTTGTTTTCATCAGTAAGAAGTTCATACATATTTAAAATGTTCTCAAAAAATTCGTCTTAATGTAATAAAAATGCGTAAATTTTTTATGAAATTAAAATTCTTATACGAATAAAACTTTTCGAAATATTTCTCTTTTTTAGGTTTAGAAGTAAGACATTTTCTTAAAAAGTATTCGTATGATGTGGCTAAAATGCTCGAAATGTTTGTTAAAATGTAATTTTGAATTAAATAAAGTATGTTTTTTTTTAGATATCTCTACTGTTATGCGATGCAATGCGTAATTTTGACAAAACCCTAAGAATAAAGGTTACAAATAGCCGAATCGCTACGTACATGCAGAATCTGTACTTTATTAGCGAGTTGTCAGTTAGATTTCTTAATAGTGTTCAAGATATCGATATATTTATAATCACTTAAATTTACACGGAACAATACGGTAAACATTTTTGTTATTCATTAGTTAGACGTTGAAAAATTTTTTAAATTGTCTCAAAAAAATCGTCAGAATGTAGCGAAATTGAGTAAATTTTTTATAAAATCAGAATTCTTATACGAATAAACTTTTTAAAATAATTTTCCTTAGCGGAAATAGAAGTAGAGCCATTTTCTTAAAAGTATTTGTATGATGTGGCTAAAATGCTCGAATGTTCGTTTAAAATGTATTTTTTAATTAAATAAAGTATGTTTTTTTAGAATTCTCTACTGTTTTGCGATGCAATGCGTATTTTTGACGAAACCCTAATCATAAAGGTTAGAAATAGCCGAATCGAAACGTATATGCAAAATCCGTACTTTATTGGCGAGTTTTCAGTTAGATTTCTTAAAAGTGTTCAAGATATCGATATAATTATAATTACTTAAATTTACACGAACAATACGGTAAACATTTTATTATTCATCAGTTTTACGTTAAAAAATATTTTATATTGTCTCATGGAAATCGTCCTAATCTATCGAAATTGAGTAAATTTTTTATGAAATCAAAATTCTGATACGAATAAAACTTTTCGAAATATTTTTCTCTATCGAAAATAAAAAAAAGAGCCATTTTCTTAAAATGTATTTGTATGATGTGGCTAAAAAGCTCGGAATGTTCGTTTAAAATGTAATTTTTGAATTAAATAAATTTTATTTTTTTAGATATCTCTACTGTTTTGCGATGCAATGCGTAATTTTGACGAAACCCTAATCATAAAGGTTACAAATAGCCGAATCGCAAAGTACATGCAGAATCTGTACTTTATTAGCGAGTTTTCAGTCAGATTTCTTAATAATGTTCAAGATAACGATATATTTATAATCATTTAAATTTACACGAAACAATACGGTAAACATTTTTGTTTTTCATTAGTTAGACGTTGAAAAATATTTTAAATTGTCTCAAAAAATCGTCCTATTGTAGCGAAATTGAGTAAATTTTTTTATGAAATCAGAATTCTAATACGAATAAAACTTTCGAAATATTTTTTTTTCAGGATTAGAAGTAGAGCCAATTTTTTTAAAATGTATTCGTATGATGTGGCTAAAAAGCTCGAAATGTTTGTTAAAATGTAATTTTGAAATAAATAATGTATGTTTTTTTTAGATATCTCTACTGTTTTGCGATGCAATGCGTAATTTTGACAAAACCCTAAGCATAAAGGTTACAAATAGCCGAATCGCTACGTACATGCAGAATCTGTAATTTATTAGCGAGTTGTCAGTTATATTTCTTAATAGTGTTCAAGATATCAATATATTTATAATCACTTAAATTTACACGGAACAATACGGTAAACATTTTTGCTATTCATCAGTTAAACGTTGACAAATTTTCTAATTGTCTCAAAAAAATCGTCCTAATGTTGCGAAATTGAGTAAATTGTTTATGAAATCAGAATTCTGATACGAATAATTTTTTTGAAATATTTTTCTTTATCGGAAATAAAAGTAGAGCCATTTTCTTAAAAAGTATTTGTATGATGTGGCTAAAAAGCTCGGAATGTTAGTTTAAAATGTAATTTTGAATTAAATAATGTTTATTTTTTAGATATCTCTACTGTTTTGCGATGCAATGCGTAATTTTGACAAAACCCTAAGCATAAAGGTTACAATAGCCGAATCGCTACGTACATGCAGAATCTGTACTTTATTAGCGAGTTGTCAGTTAGATTTCTTAATAGTGTTCAAGATATAGATATATTTATAATCACTTAAATTTACACGGAACAATACGGTAAACATTTTTATTATTCATTAGTTAGTCGTTGAAAAATTTTTTAAATTGTCTCAAAAAAATCGTCCGAGTGTAGCGAAATTGAGTAAATTTTTTATAAAATCAGAATTCTATAACGAAATAACTTTTTAAAATAATTTTTCTTTATCGGAAATAGAAGTAGAGCCATTTTCTTAAAATGTATTTGTATGATGTGGCTAAAAAGCTCGGAATCTTCGTTAGAACTGTATTTTTTAATTAAATAAAGTATGTATTTTTAGATATCTCTACTGTTTTGCGACGCTACGCGTAATTTTGACGAAACCCTAATCATAAAGGTTACAAATAGCCGAATCGCAAAGTACATGCAGAATCTGTACTTTATTAGCGAGTTTTCAGTCAGATTTCTTAATAATGTTCAAGATAACGATATATTTATAATCATTTAAATTTACACGAAACAATACGGTAAACATTTTTGTTTTTCATTAGTTAGACGTTGAAAAATATTTTAAATTGTCTCAAAAAAATCGTCCTATTGTAGCGAAATTGAGTAAATTTTTTATGAAATCAGAATTCTAATACGAATAAAACTTTCGAAATATTTTTTTTTCAGGATTAGAAGTAGAGCCAATTTTTTTAAAATGTATTCGTATGATGTGGCTAAAAAGCTCGAAATGTTTGTTAAAATGTAATTTTGAAATAAATAATGTATGTTTTTTTTAGATATCTCTACTGTTTTGCGATGCAATGCGGTAATTTTGACAAAACCCTAAGCATAAAGGTTACAAATAGCCGAATCGCTACGTACATGCAGAATCTGTAATTTATTAGCGAGTTGTCAGTTATATTTCTTAATAGTGTTCAAGATATCAATATATTTATAATCACTTAAATTTACACGGAACAATACGGTAAACATTTTTGCTATTCATCAGTTAAACGTTGACAAATTTTCTAATTGTCTCAAAAAATCGTCCTAATGTTGCGAAATTGAGTAAATTGTTTATGAAATCAGAATTCTGATACGAATAATTTTTTTGAAATATTTTTCTTTATCGGAAATAAAAGTAGAGCCATTTTCTTAAAAAGTATTTGTATGATGTGGCTAAAAAGCTCGGAATGTTAGTTTAAAATGTAATTTTGAATTAAATAATGTTTATTTTTTAGATATCTCTACTGTTTTGCGATGCAATGCGTAATTTTGACAAAACCCTAAGCATAAAGGTTACAAATAGCCGAATCGCTACGTACATGCAGAATCTGTACTTTATTAGCGAGTTGTCAGTTAGATTTCTTAATAGTGTTCAAGATATAGATATATTTATAATCACTTAAATTTACACGGAACAATACGGTAAACATTTTTATTATTCATTAGTTAGTCGTTGAAAAATTTTTTAAATTGTCTCAAAAAAATCGTCCGAATGTAGCGAAATTGAGTAAATTTTTTATAAAATCAGAATTCTATAACGAAATAACTTTTTAAAATAATTTTCTTTATCGGAAATAGAAGTAGAGCCATTTTCTTAAAATGTATTTGTATGATGTGGCTAAAAGCTCGGAATCTTCGTTAGAACTGTATTTTTTAATTAAATAAAGTATGTATTTTTAGATATCTCTACTGTTTTGCGACGCTACGCGTAATTTTGACGAAACCCTAATCATAAAGGTTACAAATAGCCGAATCGCAACGTACATGCAGAATCCGTACTTTATTAGCGAATTTTCAGATAGATTTCTTAACAGTATTCAAGATATCGATATATTTATAATCACTTAAATTTACACGGAACAATACGGTAAACATTTTTGTTAATTATCAGTTAGACGTTAAAAATATTTTAAATTGGCTCAAAAAAATTAGTCCAAATATAGCGAAATTGAGTAAATTTTTTATGAAATCAGAATTCTGATACGAAATAAAACTTTTCGAAATATTTTTCTTTATCGAAAATAGAGATAGAGCCATTTTCTTAAAAAGTATTTGTATGATGTGGCTAAAAAGCTCGGAATGTTTGTTTAAATTGTAATTTTGAATTAAATAAAGTTTATTTTTTTAGATATCTCTACTGTTTTGCGATGCAATGCGTAATTTTGACGAAACCCTAAGCATAAAGGTAACAAATAGCCGAATCGCACGTACATGCAGAATCTGTACTTTATTAACGAGATATCTGTTAGATAGCTTAACAGTGTACAATATATCGATATATTTATCATCACATAAATTTACACGGAACAATACGGTAAATATTTTTGTTTTCATCAGTAAAAAGTTCATACATATTTAAAATCTTCTCAAAAATTCGTCTTAATGTAATAAAAATGCGTAAATTTTTATGAAATCAGAATTCTAATACGAATAAAAATTTTCGAAATATTTCTCTTTTTCAGGATTAGAAGTAGAGTCTTTTCTTAAAAAGTTTTTGTATGATGTTGCTAAAAAGCTCGGAATGTTTGTTTAAAATGTAATTTTGAATTAAATAAAGTATGTTTTTTTTAGATATCTCTACTGTTTTGCGATGCAATGCGTAATTTTGACGAAACCCTAAGCATAAATGTTACAAATAGCCGAATCGCTACGTACATGCAGAATCTGTACTTTATTAGCGAGTTTTCAGTTAGATTCCTTAAAAGTGTTCAAGATATCGATATAATTATAATCACATAAATTTACACGGAATAATACGGTAAACATTTTTGTTAATTACCAGTTAGACGTTAAAAATATTTTAAATTGGCTCAAAAAATTCGTCGATATCTAGCGAAATTGAGTAAATTTTTTATGAAATCAGAATTCTGATACGAATAAAACTTTTCGAAATATTTTTCTTATCGAAAATAGAGATAGAGCCATTTTCTTAAAATGTAGTTGTATGATGTGGCTAAAAAGCTCGGAATGTTCGTTTAAAATGTAATTTTGAATTAAATAAAGTTTATTTTTTTAGATATCTCTACTGTTTTGCGATGCAATGCGTAATTTTGTCGAAACCCTAAGCATAAATGTTACAAATAGCCGAATCGCTACGTACATGCAGAATCTGTACTTTATTAGCGAGTTGTCAGTTAGATTTCTTAATAGTGTTTATGATATTGATATATTTATAATCACTTAAATTTACACGGAACAATACGGTAAACATCTTGTTATTCATTAGTTAGACGTTGAAAAATTTTTTAAATTGTCTCTAAAAAAATCGTCCGAATGTAGCGAAATTGAGTAAATTTTTTATAAAATCAGAATTCTTATACGAATAAACTTTTTAAAATAATTTTTCTTAGCGGAAATAGAAGTAGAGCCATTTTCTTAAGAAGTATTTGTATGATGTGGCTAAAATGCTCGGAATGTTCGTTTAAAATGTATTTTTTAATCAAATAAAGTATTTTTTTTAGAAATTTCTACTGTTTGCGATGCAATGCTTATTTTTGACGAAACCCTAATCATAAAGGTTACAAATAGCCGAATCGCAACGTACATGCAGAATCCGTACTTTATTAGCGAGTTTTCAGTTAGATTTCTTAAAAGTGTTCAAGATATCGATATATTTATAATCATTTAAATTTACACGGAACAATACGTTAACATTTTTGTTTTTTTTAGTTAGACGTTAAAAAATATTTAAATTGTCTCAAAAAAATCGTTATATTGTAGCGAAATTGAGTAATTTTTTATAAAATCAGAATTCTAATACGAATAAAACTTTTCGAAATATTTCTCTTTATCGGAAATAGAAGTAGAGCCATTTTTTTAAAAGTATTCGTATGATGTTGCAAAAATGCTCGGAATGTTGGTTTAAAAGGTAATTTTGAATAAAATAAAGTATGTTTTTTTTAGATATCTTTACGGTTTTGCGTTATAATGCGTAATTATGACAATACCCTAAGCATAGAGGTTACAAATAACCGAATCGCAATGTATATGCAGAATCTGTATTTTATTACGAGATATCTGTTAGATTTTTTAATAGTGTTCAAGATATCGATATATTTATATTCACATAAATTTACACGGAACAATACGGTAAACATTTTTGTTAATTACCAGTTAGACGTTAAAAATATTTTAAATTGGCTCAAAAAATTCGTCCAAATCTAGCGAAATTAAGTAAATTTTTTATGAAATCAGAATTCTGATACGAATAAAACTTTTCGAAATATTTTTCTTGTTCGAAAATAGAGATAGAGCCATTTTCCTAAAATTTATTTGTATGATGTGGCTAAAAAGCTCGGAATGTTCGTTTAAAATGTAGTTTGAATTAAATAAAGTTTATTTTTTTAGATATTTCTACTGTTTTGCGATGCAATGCGTAATTTGACGAAACCCTAAGCCTAAAGGTTACAAATAGCCGAATCGCTACGTACATGCAGAATCTTTACTTTATAAGCGAGTTGTTAGTTAGATTTCTTAATAGTGTTTAAGATAACGATATATTTATAATCACTTAAATTTACACGGAACTATACGGTAAACATTTTTGTCATTCATTAGTTAGACGTTGAAAAAATTTTTTTAATTGTCTCTAAAAAATCGTCCAAATGTAGCGAAATTGAGTAAATTTTTTATAAAATCAGAATTCTTATACGAATAAACTTTTTAAAATAATTTACCTTAGCGGAATAGAAGTAGAGCCATTTTCTTAAAAAGTATTTGTATGTTGTGGCTAAAATGCTCGAATGTTCGTTTAAAATGAATTTTTTAATTAAATAAAGTATGTTTTTCTAGATATCTCTACTGTTTTGCGATGCAATGCGTAATTTTGACGAAACCCTAAGCATAAGGTTACAAATAGCCGAATCGCAATGTATATGCAGAATCTTTACTTTATTAGCCAGATATCTATTAGATAGCTTAACAGTGTACAAGATATCGACATATTTATAATCACATAAATTAACACGGAACAATACAGTAAATATTTTTGTTATTCATCAGTAAGAAGTTATAAATTTTTAAAATTTTCTCAAAAATTCGTCTTAATGAAATGAAAATGCGTAATTTTTTATGAAATCAGTATTCGAATACAAATAAAACTTTTCAAATATTTCTCTTATTCAGGATTAGAAGTAGAGCCATTTTCATAAAAAGTATTCGTATGATGTGGCCTAAAAAGCTCGGAATGTTCGTTTTAAAATGTAATTTTGAATTAAATAAAGCATGTTTTTTTTAGATATCTCTACGCTTTTGCGATGCATTGCGTAATTTTGACGAAACCCAAAGCATAAAGGTTTAAAATAGCCGAATCGCAACGTACATGCAGAATCTGTACGTTATTTTCGAGTTTTCAGTTAGATTTCTTAATAGTGTTCAAGATATCGATATATTTATAATCACTTAATTTACACGAAACAATACGGTAAACATTTTTGTTATTCATTAGTTAGTCGTTGAAAAATTTTTAAATTGGCTCAAAAAAATCGTCCGAATGTAGCGAAATGAGTTAAATTTTTTATCAAATCAGAATTCTATAACGAATTAACTTTTTAAATAATTTTCTTATCGGAAATAGAAGTAGAGCCATTTTCTTTAAATGTATTTGTATGATGTGACTAAAAGCTCGGAATCTCCGTTAGAAACTGTATTTTTTAATTAAATAAAGTATGTTTTTTAGATATCTCTACTGTTTTGCGATGCAATGCGTATTTTGACAAAACCCTAAGCATAAAGGTTACAAATAGCCGAATCGCTACGTACATGCAGAATCTGTAATTTATTAGCGAGTTGTCAGTTATATTTCTTAATAGTGTTCAAGATATCAATATATTTATAATCACTTAAATTTACACGAACAATACGGTAAACATTTTTGCTATTCATCAGTTAAACGTTGACAATTTTCTAAATTGTCTCAAAAAAATCGTCCTAATGTTGCGAAATTGAGTAAATTGTTTATGAAATCAGAATTCTGATACGAATAATTTTTATGAAATATTTTTCTTTATCGGAAATAAAAGTAGAGCCATTTTCTTAAAAAGTATTTGTATGATGTGGCTAAAAAGCTCGGAATGTTAGTTTAAAATGTAATTTTGAATTAAATAATGTTTATTTTTTAGATATCTCTACTGTTTTGCGATGCAATGCGTAATTTTGACAAAACCCTAAGCATAAAGGTTACAAATAGCCGAATCGCTACGTACATGCAGAATCTGTACTTTATTAGCGAGTTGTCAGTTAGATTTCTTAATAGTGTTCAAGATATAGATATATTTATAATCACTTAAATTTACACGGAACAATACGGTAAACATTTTTATTATTCATTAGTTAGTCGTTGAAAATTTTTTTAAATTGTCTCAAAAAAATCGTCCGAATGTAGCGAAATTGAGTAAATTTTTTATAAAATCAGAATTCTATAACGAAATAACTTTTTAAAATAATTTTCTTTATCGGAAATAGAAGTAGAGCCATTTTCTTAAAATGTATTTGTATGATGTGGCTAAAAAGCTCGGAATCTTCGTTAGAACTGTATTTTTTAATTAAATAAAGTATGTATTTTTAGATATCTCTACTGTTTTTGCGACGCTACGCGTAATTTTGACGAAACCCTAATCATAAAGGTTACAATAGCCGAATCGCAACGTACATGCAGAATCCGTACTTTATTAGCGAATTTTCAGATAGATTTCTTAACAGTATTCAAGATATCGATATATTTATAATCACTTAAATTTACACGGAACAATACGGTAACATTTTTGTTAATTATCAGTTAGACGTTAAAAATATTTTAAATTGGCTCAAAAAATTAGTCCAAATATAGCGAAATTGAGTAAATTTTTTATGAAATCAGAATTCTGATACGAATAAAACTTTTCGAATATTTTTCTTTATCGAAAATAGAGATAGAGCCATTTTCTTAAAAAGTATTTGTATGATGTGGCTAAAAAAGCTCGGAATGTTTGTTTAAATTGTAATTTTGAATTAAATAAAGTTTATTTTTTTAGATATCTCTACTGTTTTGCGATGCAATGCGTAATTTTGACGAAACCCTAAGCATAAAGGTAACAAATAGCCGATCGCAACGTACATGCAGAATCTGTACTTTATTAACGAGATATCTGTTAGATAGCTTAACAGTGTACAATATATCGATATATTTATCATCACATAAATTTACACGGAACAATACGGTAAATATTTTTGTTTTCATCAGTAAAAAGTTCATACATATTTAAAATCTTCTCAAAAATTCGTTCTTAATATAATAAAAATGCGTAAATTTTTTATGAAATCAGAATTCTAATACGAATAAACTTTTCGAAATATTTCTCTTTTTCAGGATTAGAAGTAGAGCCTTTTTCTTAAAAAGTTTTTGTATGATGTTGCTAAAAAGCTCGGAATGTTCGTTTTAAAATGTAATTTTGAATTAAATAAAGTTTATTTTTTAGATATCTCTACTGTTTTGCGATGCAATGCGTAATTTTGACGAAACCCTAAGCATAAATGTTACAAATAGCGAATCGCTACGTACATGCAGAATCTGTACTTTATTAGCGAGTTTCAGTTAGATTCCTTAAAAGTGTTCAAGATATCGATATAATTATAATCACATAAATTTACACGGAATAATACGGTAAACATTTTTGTTAATTATCAGTTAGACGTTAAAAATATTTTAAATTGGCTCAAAAAATTCGTCCAAATCTAGCGAAATTGAGTAAATTTTTTATGAAATCAGAAGCTGATACGAATAAAATTTTCGAAATATTTTTCTTTATCGAAAATAGAGATAGAGCCATTTTCTAAAAATGTATTTGTATGACGTGGCTAAAATGCTCGGAATGTTTGTTTAAAATGTATTTTTTAAATAAATAAAGTATGTTTTTTAGAAATCTCTACTGTTTAGCGATGCAATGCGTAATTTTGTCGAAACCCTAAGCATAAAGGTTACAAATAGCCGAATCGCTACGTACATGCAGAATCTTTACTTTATAAGCGAGTTGTTAGTTAGATTTCTTAATAGTGTTAAGATAACGATATATTTATAATCACTTAAATTTACACGGAACTATACGGTAAACATTTTTGTTATTCATTAGTTAGACGTTGAAAATTTTTTAAATTGTCTCTAAAAAATCGTCCAAATGTAGCGAAATTGAGTAAATTTTTTATAAAATCAGAATTCTTATACGAATAAACTTTTTAAAATAATTTACCTTAGCGGAATAGAAGTAGAGCCATTTTCTTAAAAGTATTTGTATGTTGTGGCTAAAATGCTCGGAATGTTCGTTTAAAATGAATTTTTAATTAAATAAAGTATGTTTTTCTAGATATCTCTACTGTTTTGCGATGCAATGCGTAATTTTGACGAAACCCTAAGCATAAAGGTTACAAATAGCCGAATCGCAATGTATATGCAGAATCTTTACTTTATTAGCCAGATATCTATTAGATAGCTTAACAGTGTACAAGATATCGATATATTTATAATCACATAAATTAACACGGAACAATACAGTAAATATTTTTGTTATTCATCAGTAAGAAGTTTATAAATTTTTAAAATTTTCTCAAAAAATTCGTCTTAATGAAATGAAAATGCGTAATTTTTTATGAAATCAGTATTCGAATACAAATAAAACTTTTCAAAATATTTCTCTTATTTAGGATTAGAAGTAGAGCCATTTTCATAAAAGTATTCGTATGATGTGGCTAAAAAGCTCGGAATGTTCGTTTAAAATGTAATTTTGAATTAAATAAAGCATGTTTTTTTTAGATATCTCTACGCTTTTGCGATGCATTGCGTAATTTTGACGAAACCCAAAGCATAAAGGTTTAAAATAGCCGAATCGCAACGTACATGCAGAATCTGTACGTTATTTTCGAGTTTTCAGTTAGATTTCTTAATAGTGTTCAAGATATCGATATATTTATATCACTTAAATTTACACGAAACAATACGGTAAACATTTTTGTTATTCATTAGTTAGTCGTTGAAAATTTTTTAAATTGTCTCAAAAAAATCGTCCGAATGTAGCGAAATTGAGTAAATTTTTTATCAAATCAGAATTCTATAACGAATTAACTTTTTAAATAAATTTCTTTATCGGAAATAGAAGTAGAGCCATTTTCTTTAAATGTACTTGTATGATGTGACTAAAAAGCTCGGAATCTCCGTTAGAACTGTATTTTTTAATTAAATAAAGTATGTTTTTTAGATATCTCTACTGTTTTGCGATGCAATGCGTAATTTTGACGAAACCCTAAGCATAAAGGTAACAAATAGACGAATCGCAACGTACATGCAGAATCTCTACTTTATTAGCGAGTTTTCAGCTAGATTTCTTAACAGTAATCAAGATATCGATATATTTATAATCACTTAAATTTACACGGATTAATACGGTAAACATTTTGTTATTCATCAGTTAGACGTTGCAAAATATTTAAAATTGTCTCTAAAAAATCGTCCAAATGTAGCGAAATTGAGTAAATTTTTTATAAAATCAGAATTCTTATACGAATAAACTTTTTAAAATAATTTACCTTAGCGGAAATAGAAGTAGAGCCATTTTCTTAAAAAGTATTTGTATGTTGTGGCTAAAATGCTCGGAATGTTCGTTTAAAATGAATTTTTTAATTAAATAAAGTATGTTTTTCTAGATATCTCTACTGTTTTGCGATGCAATGCGTAATTTTGACGAAACCCTAAGCATAAAGGTTACAAATAGCCGAATCGCAATGTATATGCAGAATCTTTACTTTATTAGCCAGATATCTATTAGATAGCTTAACAGTGTACAAGATATCGATATATTTATAATCACATAAATTAACACGGAACAATACAGTAAATATTTTTGTTATTCATCAATAAGAAGTTCATAAATATTTAAAATCTTCTCAAAAAATTCGTCCTAATGTAATGAAAATGCGTAAATTTTTTATGAAATCAGAATTCTTATACGAATAAAACTTTTCGAAATATTTCTCTTTTTCAGGATTAGAAGTAGAGCCATTTTCTTAAAAAGTATTTGTATGATGTTGCTAAAAAGTTCGGAATGTTTGATAAAAATGTAATTTTGAATTAAATAAAGTATGTTTTTTTTTTTTAGATATCTCTACTGTTTTGCTATGCAATGCGTAATTTTGACAAAACCCTAAGCATAAAGGTTACAAATAGCCGAATCGCTACGTACATGCAAATCTGTACTTTATTAGCGAGTTGTCAGTTAGATTTCTTAATAGTGTTCAAGATATCGATATATTTATAAACACTTAAATTTTCACGCAACAATACGGTAAACATTTTTGTTATTCATTAGTTAAACGTTGACAAATTTTTTAAATTGTCTCAAAAAAATCGTACGAATGTAGCGAAATTGAGTAAATTTTTTATAAAATCAGAATTCTTATACGAATAAACTTTTATAAAATAATTTTCCTTAGCGGAAATAGAAGTAGAGCCATTTTCTTAAAAAGTATTAGTATGATGTGGCTAAAATGCTCGGAATGTTCGTTTAAAATGTATTTTTTAATTAAATAAAGTATGTTTTTTTAGAAATCTCTACTGTTTAGCGATGCAATGCGTATTTTTGACGAAACCCTAATCATAAAGGTTACAAATAGCCGAATCGCAACGTACATGCAGAATCCGTACTTTATTAGCGAGTTTTCAGTTAGATTTCTTAAAAGTGTTCAAGATATCGATATATTTATAATTACTTAAATTTACACGGAACAATACGGTAAACATTTTATTATTCATCAGTTTGACGTTAAAAAATATTTAAAATTGTCTCAAAAAAATCGTCCTAATCTATCGAAATTGAGTAAATTTTTTATGAAATCAGAATTCTGATACGAATAAAACTTTTCGAAATATTTTTCTTTATCGAAAATAGAGATAGAGCCATTTTCTTAAAATGTATTTGTATGATGTGGCTAAAAAGTTTGGAATGTTCGTTTAAAATGTAATTTTGAATTAAATAAAGTTTATTTTTTTAGATATCTCTACTTTTTTGCGATGCAATGCGTAATTTTGACGAAACCCTAAGCATAAAGGTTACAAATAGCCGATTCGCAATGTATATACAGAATCTGTACTTTATTAACGAGATATCTGTTAGATAGCTTAACAGTGTACAATATATCGTTATATTTATATGTACATAAATTTACACGGAACAATACGGTAAATATTTTTGTTATTCATCAGTAAGAAGTTCATAAATATTTAAAATCTTCTCAAAAAATTCGTCTTAATGTAATGAAAATGCGTAAATTTTTTATGAAATCAGAATTTTTATACGAATAAAACTTTTCGAAATATTTCTCTTTTTCAGGATTAGAAGTAGAGCCATTTTCTTAAAAAGTATTTTTATGATGTTGCTAAAAAGCTCGGAATGTTTGTTAAAAATGTAATTTTGAATTAAATAAAGTGTGTTTTTTTTTAGATATCTCTACTGTTTTGCGATGCAATGCGTAATTTTGACAAAACCCTAAGCATAAAGGTTACAAATAGCCGAATCGCAACGTACATGCAGAATCTGTACTTTATTAACGAGATATCTGTTAGATAGCTTAACAGTGTACAATATATCGATATATTTATCATAACATAAATTTACACGGAACAATACGGTAAATATTTTTGTTTTCATCAGTAAGAAGTTCATACATATTAAAAAACTTCTCAAAAAATTCGTATTAATGTAATAAAAATGCGTAAATTTTTTATGAAATCAGAATTCTAATACGAATAAAACTTTTCTAAATATTTCTCTTTTTCAGGATAAGAAGTAGAGCCTTTTTCTTAAAAAGTTTTTGTATGATGTTGCCAAAAAGCTCGGAATGTTTGTTTAAAATGTAATTTTGAATTAAATAAAGTATTTTTTTAGATATTTCTACTGTTTTGCGATGCAATGCGTAATTTTGACGAAACCCTAAGCATAAAGGTTACAAATAGCCGAATCGCTACGTACATGCAGAATCTTTACTTTATAAGCGAGTTGTTAGTTAGATTTCTTAATAGTGTTTTAGATATCGATATATTTATAATCACTTAAATTTACACGGAACTATACGCAAAACATTTTTGTCATTCATTAGTTAGACGTTGAAAAATTTTTTAAATTGTCTCTAAAAAATCGTCCAAATGTAGCGAAATTGAGTAAATTTTTTATAAAATCAGAATTCTTATACGAATAAACTTTTTTAAATAATTTACCTTAGCGGAAATAGAAGTAGACCCATTTTCTTAAAAAGTATTTGTATGTTGTGGCTAAAATGCTCGGAATGTTCGTTTAAAATGTATTTTATAATTAAATAAAGTATGTTTTTCTAGATATCTCTACTGTTTTGCGATGCAATGCGTAATTTTGACGAAACCCTAAGCATAAAGGTTACAAATAGCCGAATCGCAATGTATATGCAGAATCTTTACTTTATTAGCGAGATATCTATTAGATAGCTTAACAGTGTACAAGATATCGATATATTTATAATCACATAAATTAACACGGAACAATACAGTAAATATTTTTGTTATTCATCAGTAAGAAGTTTATAAATTTTTAAAATTTTCTCAAAAAATTCGTCCTAATGAAATGAAAATGCGTAATTTTTTTATGAAATCAGTATTCGAATACAAATAAAACTTTTCAAAATATTTCTCTTATTCAGGATTAGAAGTAGAGCCATTTTCATAAAAAGTATTCGTATGATGTGGCTAAAAAGCTCGGAATGTTCGTTTAAAATGTAATTTTGAATTAAATAAAGCATGTTTTTTTTTGATATCTCTACGCTTTTGCGATGCATTGCGTAATTTTGACGAAACCCAAAGCATAAAGGTTTAAAATAGCCGAATCGCAACGTACATGCAGAATCTGTACGTTATTTTCGAGTTTTCAGTTAGATTTCTTAATAGTGTTCAAGATATCGATATATTTATAATCACTTAAATTTACACGAAACAATACGGTAAACATTTTTGTTATTCATTAGTTAGTCGTTGAAAAATTTTTTAAATTGTCTCAAAAAAATCGTCCGAATGTAGCGAAATTGAGTAAATTTTTTATCAAATCAGAATTCTATAACGAATTAACTTTTTAAAATAATTTTCTTTATCGGAAATAGAAGTAGAGCCATTTTCTTTAAATGTATTAGTATGATGTGGCTAAAAAGCTCGGAATCTTCGTTAGAACTGTATTTTTTAATTAAATAAAGTATGTTTTTTAGATATCTCTACTGTTTTGCGATGCAATGCGTAATTTTGACGAAACCCTAAGCATAAAGGTAACAAATAGCCGAATCGCAACGTACATGCAGAATCTCTACTTTATTAGCGAGTTTTCAGCTAGATTTCTTAACAGTAATCAAGATATCGATATATTTATAATCACTTAAATTTACACGGATTAATACGGTAAACATTTTGTTATTCATCAGTTAGACGTTGCAAAATATTTTAAATTGTCTCAAAAAAATCGTCCTAATGTAGCGAAATTGAGTAAATTTTTTATAAAATCAGAATTCTGATACAAATAAAACTTTTCGAAATATTTTTCATTATCGGAAATAGAAATAGAGCCATTTTCCTAAAAAGTATTTGTATGATGTGGCTAAAAAGCTCGGAATGTTTGTTTAAAATGTAATTTTGAATTAAATAAAGTTTATTTTTTTAGATATCTCTACTGTTTTGCGATGCAATCCGTAATTTTGACGAAACCCTAAGCATAAAGGTTACAAATAGCCGATTCGCAATGTATATGCAGAATCTGTACTTTATTAACGAGATATCTGTTAGATAGCTTAACAGTGTACAATATATCGATATATTTATATTCACATAAATTTACACGTTACAATACGGTAAATATTTTTGTTATTCATCAGTAAGAAGTTCATAAATATTTAAAATCTTCTCAAAAAATTCGTTTTAATGTAATGAAAATGCGTAAATTTTTTATGAAATCAGAATTCTTATACGAATAAAACTTTTCGACATATTTCTCTTTTTCAGGATTAGAAGTAGAGCCATTTTCTTAAAAAGTATTTGTATGATGTTGCTAAAAAGTTCGGAATGTTTGATAAAAATGTAATTTTGAATTAAATAAAGTATGTTTTTTTTTTTTATATATCTCTACTGTTTTGCTATGCAATGCGTAATTTTGACAAAACCCTAAGCATAAAGGTTACAAATAGCCGAATCGCTACGTACATGCAGAATCTGTACTTTATTAGCGAGTTGTCAGTTAGATTTCTTAATAGTGTTCAAGATATCGATATATTTATAATCACTTAAATTTACACGGAACAATACGGTAAACATTTTTGCTAATTATCAGTTTGACGTTAAAAATATTTTAAATTGGCTCAAAAAATTCGTCCAAATCTAGCGAAATTGAGTAAATTTTTTATGAAATCAGAATTCTGATACGAATAAAACTTTTCGAAATATTTTTCTTTACCGAAAATAGAGATAGAGCCAATTTCTTAAAATGTATTTGTATGATGTGGCTAAAAAGCTCGGAATGTTCGTTTAAAATGTAATTTTGAATTAAATAAAGTTTATTTTTTTAGATATCTCTACTGTTTTGCGATGCAATGCGTAATTTTGACGAAACCCTAAGCATAAAGGTAACAAATAGCCGAATCGCAACGTACATGCAGAATCTGTACTTTATTAACGAGATATCTCTTAGATAGCTTAACAGTTTACAATATATCGATATATTTATCATCACATAAATTTACACGGAACAATACGGTAAATATTTTTGTTTTCAACAGTAAGTAGTTCATACATATTTAAAATCTTCTCAAAAAATTCGTCTTGATGTAATAAAAATGCGTAAATTTTTTATGAAATCAGAATTCTAATACGAATAAAACTTTTCGAAATATTTCTCTTTTTCAGGATTAGAAGTAGATCCTTTTTCTTAAAAAGTTTTTGTATGATGTTGCTAAAAAGCTCGGAATGTTTGTTTAAAATGTAATTTTGAATTAAATAAAGTATGTTTTTTTTAGATATCTCTACTGTTTTGCGATGCAATGCGTCATTTTGACGAAACCCTAAGCATAAAGGTTACAAATAGCCGAATCGCAATGTATATGCAGAATCTGGACTTTATTAGCGAGATATCTATTAGATAGCTTAACAGTGTACAAGATATCGATATATTTATAATCACATAAATTAACACGTAACAATACAGTAAATATTTTTGTTATTCATCAGTAAGAAGTTCATAAATATTTAAAATCTTCTCAAAAAATTCGTCTTAATGTAATGAAAATGCGTAAATTTTTTATGAAATCAGAATTCTTATACGAATAAAACTTTTCGAAATATTTCTCTTTTTCAGGATTAGAAGTAGAGCCATTTTCTTAAAAAGTATTTGTATGATGTTGCTAAAAAGTTCGGAATGTTTGATAAAAATGTAATTTTGAATTAAATAAAGTATGTTTTTTTTTTTAGATATCTCTACTGTTTTGCTATGCAATGCGTAATTTTGACAAAACCCTAAGCATAAAGGTTACAAATAGCCGAATCGCTACGTACATGCAAATCTGTACTTTATTAGCGAGTTGTCAGTTAGATTTCTTAATAGTGTTCAAGATATCGATATATTTATAAACACTTAAATTTTCACGCAACAATACGGTAAACATTTTTGTTATTCATTAGTTAAACGTTGACAAATTTTTTAAATTGTCTCAAAAAAATCGTCCGAATGTAGCGAAATTGAGTAAATTTTTTATAAAATCAGAATTCTTATACGAATAAACTTTTATAAAATAATTTTCCTTAGCGGAAATAGAAGTAGAGCCATTTTCTTAAAAAGTATTTGTATGATGTGGCTAAAATGCTCGGAATGTTCGTTTAAAATGTATTTTTTAATTAAATAAAGTATGTTTTTTTAGAAATATCTACTGTTTAGCGATGCAATGCGAATTTTTTGACGAAACCCTAATCATAAAGGTTACAAATAGCCGAATCGCAACGTACATGCAGAATCCGTACTTTATTAGCGAGTTTTCAGTTAGATTTCTTAAAAGTGTTCAAGATATCGATATATTTATAATTACTTAAATTTACACGGAACAATACGGTAAACATTTTATTATTCATCAGTTTGACATTAAAAAATATTTAAAATTGTCTCAAAAAAATCGTCCTAATCTATCGAAATTGAGTAAATTTTTTATGAAATTAGAATTCTGATACGAATAAAACTTTTCGAAATATTTTTCTTTATCGAAAATAGAGATAGAGCCATTTTCTTAAAATGTAATTGTATGATGTGGCTAAAAAGTTTGGAATGTTCGTTTAAAATGTAATTTTGAATTAAATAAAGTTTATTTTTTTAGATATCTCTACTGTTTTGCGATGCAATGCGTAATTTTGACGAAACCCTAAGCATAAAGGTTACAAATAGCCGATTCGCAATGTATATACAGAATCTGTACTTTATTAACGAGATATCTGTTAGATAGCTTAACAGTGTACAATATATCGTTATATTTATATGTACATAAATTTACACGGAACAATACGGTAAATATTATTGTTATTCATCAGTAAGAAGTTCATAAATATTTAAAATCTTCTCAAAAAATTCGTCTTAATGTAATGAAAATGCGTAAATTTTTTATGAAATCAGAATTTTTATACGAATAAAACTTTTCGAAATATTTCTCTTTTTCAGGATTAGAAGTAGAGCCATTTTCTTAAAAAGTATTTTTATGATGTTGCTAAAAAGCTCGGAATGTTTGTTAAAAATGTAATTTTGAATTATTGAATTAAATAAAGTATGTTTTTTTTTAGATATCTCTACTGTTTTGCGATGCAATGCGTAATTTTGACAAAACCCTAAGCATAAAGGTTACAAATAGCCGAATCGCAACGTACATGCAGAATCTGTACTTTATTAACGAGATATCTGTTAGATAGCTTAACAGTGTACAATATATCGATATATTTATCATACATAAATTTACACGGAACAATACGGTAAATATTTTTGTTTTCATCAGTAAGAAGTCATACATATTAAAAAACTTCTCAAAAATTCGTATTAATGTAATAAAAATGCGTAAATTTTTTATGAAATCAGAATTCTAATACGAATAAAACTTTTCTAAATATTTCTCTTTTTCAGGATAAGAAGTAGAGCCTTTTTCTTAAAAAGTTTTTGTATGATGTTGCCAAAAAGCTCGGAATGTTTGTTTAAAATGTAATTTTGAATTAAATAAAGTATTTTTTTTAGATATCTCTACTGTTTTGCGATGCAATGCGTAATTTTGACGAAACCCTAAGCATAAAGGTTACAAATAGCCGAATCGCTACGTACATGCAGAATCTGTACTTTATTAGCTAGTTGTCAGTTAGATTTCTTAATAGTGTTCGAGATGTCGATATATTTATAATCACTTAAATTTACACGTAACAATACGGTAAACATTTTTGTTTTTCATTATTTAGACGTTGAAAAATATTTTAAATTGTCTCAAAAAAATCGTCCTATTGTAGCAAAATTGAGTAAATTTTTTATGAAATCAGAATTCTAATACGAATAAAACTTTTCGAAATATTTCTCTTTTTTAGGTTTAGAAGAAAGACATTTTCTTAAAAAGTATTCGTATGATGTGGCTAAAATGCTCGAAATGTTTGTTAAAATGTAATTTTGAATAAAATAAAGTATCTTTTTTTAAAAATCGCAACTGTTTAGCGATGTAATGCGTAATTTTGTCAAAACCCTAATCATAAAGGTTACAAATAGCCGAATCGCAACGTACATGCAGAATCTGTACTTTATTCGGGAGTTTTCAGTTAGATATCTTAACAGTGATCAAGATATCGATATATTTATAATCACTTAAAATTACACGGAACATTACGGTAAACATTTTTGTTATTCATCAGTTAGACGTTGAAAAATATTTTAAATTGTCTCAAAAAAGTCGTCCTTATGTAGCGAAATAGAGTAAATTTTTTATGTAATCAGAATTCTGATACGAATAAAGTTTTCGAAATATTTTTCTTTATCGGAAATAGAAGTAGAGCCTTTTTTTTAAAAAGTATTCGTATGGTGTGGATAAAATGCTCGGAATGTTTGTTTAAAATGTAATTTGTAAAATAAAGTTTGTTTTTTAGATATCTCTACTGTTTTGCGATGTAATGCGTAATTATGACGATACCCTAAGCATAGAGGATAAAAATAGCCGAATCGCAATGAATATGCAGAATCTCTACATTATTAGCGAAATATCTGTAAGATAGCTTAACAGTGTACAAGATATCGATATATTTATAATCACATAAATTTACTCGGAACAATACGGTAAATATTTATGTTATTCATCAGTAAGAAGTTCATAAATATTTAAAATATTCTCAAAAAATTCGTCTTTATGTAATGAAAATGCGTAAATTTTTTATGAATTCAGAATTCTAATACGAATAAAACTTTTCGAAATATTTCTCTTTTTTAGGATTAGAAGTAGAGCCATTTTCTTAAAAAGTAATCGTATGTTGTGGATAAAAAGCTCGGAATGTTCGTTTAAAATGTAATTTTGAATTAAATGAAGTATGTTTTTCTAGATATCTCTACTGTTTTGGGATGCAATCCGTAATTTTGACGAAACCCTAAGCATAAAGGTTACAAATAGCCGAATCGCAATGTATATGCAGAATCTGTACTTTATTAGCGAGATATCTGTTAGATAGCTTAACACTGTACAAGATATATTGGTAATTTTTATAATCACATAAATTTACACGGAACATTACGGTAAACATTTTTGTTATTCATCAGTTAGACGTTGAAAAATATTTTAAATTGTCTCAAAAAAATCGTCCTAATGTAGCGAAATTGAGTAAATTTTTTATGTTATTAGAATTCTAATACGAATAAATTTTACGAAATATTTTGCTTTATCGGAAATAGAAGTAGAGCCATTTTCTTAAAACGTATTCGTATGATGTGGCTAAAATGCTCGGAATGTTTGTTTTAAATATAATTTTGAATAAAATAAAGTATGTTTTTTTAGATATCTCTACTGTTTTGCGATGTAATGCGTAATTATGACGATACTTTAAGCATAGAGGTTACAAATAGCCGAATCGCAACGTACATGCAGAATCTGTACTTTTTTAGCGAGATATATAACAATGTTAAATATATCGATAAATTTATAATCACCAAGATTAACCAGGAACAATTTCGTATACATTTTAGTTATTTATCAGTTAGAAGTTCAAAAATATTTTAAATTTTCTCATAAATACGTCTGAAAGTACTGAAAATGAGAAAACTTCTTATGAAATCAGAATGCTGATACGAAGAAAACTTTTCGAAATCTTTTTCTGAATCGGGTTTTAAATTGGGCAATTTTAAAAATTAAATATTCGTATGATGTAGTTAAAAGTTCAGATTGTTCGTTAAAATTGTAATTTTGATTTAAATAAAATTTTTTTTAGATATCACATCTGGTTTGGGATATAATGCAAAGTTTAGAATAAAACGTAGGTATAGATAATTCAAGTAGTTGAATTGCAATGTAAATGTATAGAAAGAACTTTATTAGGGAATTTTCAGAAAGATATCTTAACAATGTGATATATATTGACAAATTTATAATAACCAAGATTAACCAGGAACAATTTCGTAGACATTTTAGTTATTAAAAAATTAGAAAATCAAAAATATTTTAAATTTTCTCATAATTACGTCTCAAAGTATTGAAAAT
Source organism: Zhengitettix transpicula (assembly GCA_037074705.1). Taxonomy (NCBI): domain Eukaryota; kingdom Metazoa; phylum Arthropoda; class Insecta; order Orthoptera; family Tetrigidae; genus Zhengitettix; species Zhengitettix transpicula. The sequence goes on from JAYJMR010000184.1 coordinate 33,939, forward strand.
GAGAAAACTTATATGAAATAAGAATTCTGATACGAAGAAAACTTTTCGAAGTCTTTTCTGTATCGGGTTTTAAATTGGGCAATATTTAAAAAAATATATTCGTATGATGAAGATAAAAATTTCAGAATCTTCGTTTAAATTGTATTTAATAAAGTTTTTTATAAATATCAGTACTGGTTTGCGGTAAAATGCAAAGTTTTGAGTATAACGTAGGTATAGATGATTCAAGTAGTTGAATTGCAATGTAAATGAAAAGAAAGAACGTTTTTTGCGAGTTTTCTGATAGATTTTTTTACAGTGTTCAAAAAATCGATAATTTTATAATCATCATAATTTACACGGAACAATACGGTAAACATTTTAGTCACTTATTTGTAAGAAGATCAAAAATATTTTAAATTTTCTCAAAAAAACGTCCGAATGTACTAAAATTGAGTAAATTGAAGGAACTTTATTTGCGAGTTTTCACATAAATATCTTAACAGTGTTCAAGATATCGATAATTTTATTAGCACCAAAATTTACACGTAACTATACGGTACACATTTTAGTTATTCATCAGTAAGAAGATCTAAATGTTATAAATTTTCTCAATAAAACTTCTTAATTTACGTAAAATGAGTAAATTTAATATTAATTTAGAATGCTGTTACGAAGAAATCTTTTCGAAATCTTTTTCTTTATTGGATTAGAAATAGAGCAAATTTTATAAAAAAAATCGTATGTTATAAATTAGAAGCTCAGAAACTTTGTTTAAAATGTAATTTTGATTAAAATAAAGTAAGTTTTTTTAGATATCTCTACTTGTTTGCGTTATACTGCGTAGTTTTGAGTGTAACCTAGGTACAGAGGTAACAAATAGTCGAATTGCAATGGAAATGCAGAGAAAGAACGTTATTTGCGAGTTTTCTGATAGATATTTTAACAGTGTTCCAGAAATCGATTATTTTATAATCATTATAATTTACACGGAACAATACGGTAAACATTTTAGTTATTTATCAGTAAGAAGATCAAAAATGTTTTAAATTTTTTTAAATTTAATTTTTCTTACTTGTCTGAATTTCAGTTTTCGTCTAAATCTTCGTTATTTTGCGAAAAGAGGTAGTTGTCCGGATATAAGCTGCCACGCTGAACACAATTCCGTTGACCGCAAAACGATAATAGCAGCCGGTTAGGACACATAACTGTTTTTAGAAGTATATAATTTTTTTTTATTATTCTTCTAAATTTTAATTTTTTTTCTAAATCTTCCTTATTTCGCGAGAATTTGGTATCTTTGCTGTTACAAATGGCTTTCTTAATAAAAATTAGTTGTTGGCACGACGATAACTGCAGCGTTTAAGGTAATATAGCTGGTTTTATGTTTTTTAAATTTTTGCACTCATTCTTCCAAATCTTCGTCTTTTCTCGAGAATTAGGTATCTATCCCCATACAGTCAGCCACGCCGAACATAATTCTGTTCACCTCAAATCAATAATTGCAGCCGTTTAGTAGATATAGCTATTTCTCTGGTTTTTTTCATTATTGCTTTTATACTTCAAAATCTAGGTTTTTTCGCGAGAATTCGGTATTTATCCCCATTGAAGCGGCCACGCTTAACACGATTTTGTTGACCGTAGATAAATACCTGCAGCCGTTTAGGGGAAATAGCTTTTTTCTAATATTTTTTTTTATTCTTGCTCTTATTCTTCTAAATATTCAATTATGTTCCGTAACTTCTTCTCACGAGAATTATGTATTTATCCTACTAGAAGCTGCCACGCCGATTACAATGTTGATGTTTGCAGATGGATAACTGCAGCAGTTAATGTGATATAGTTCTTTTTCTGTTATTTTTAAATATTGCTTTTATTCTTCCAAATCATCGTCTTTTCGCGATAGTTAGTTATCTATCCCATTACAATCGACCACGCTGAACATATATCTGTTGACTGCATATTGAAAACTTCAGCCGTTTAAGGAATATATCTGTTTTTCTGTTATTCTTTAAATCTTGTTTTATTTTCCTTAATATTCAATTTTTTCCCGTAAATTATTCTTCTCGCATAAAATTAGGTATCTATCCCCATAGAAGCGACCTAGCAGAACACAATTTAGTAGACCGCAGAAATAAAACAGCCGCCCTTTAGAAGATATATCTGTTTTTCAGGTTTGTTTTTCAAATTCTGCCCTTATTGTTCCAAATGTTCATTTTTTTTCGAATCTGCGTGTTTTAGTGAGAATTATATAATTTTACCTATAGAAGCGGCCACGCCGATTACAATGTAGTTGATGGCTGATCGATAACTGCAGCAGTTTATAAAATATAGTTTTTTTAAAAATATTGTTCCAAATTTTTTATTTTCGCGAAAATTACGTATCTATCCCAATAGAAGCGGCAACGCTGAACACAAAGCCGTTGACCGCACATCGGTAACTGCAGTCGTTTAGGAGATATAGTATTTTTTCTGTTTTCTTAAAAAAAATTTGCACTTATTCTTCCAAATGTTTATTTTCTTTCGAATCATCGTCTTTCAGTGAGAATTATGTATTTATCTCAACAGAAGCGGCCTCCCCGAATACAAAGTAGTTTTTGGCAGATCGATAACTGCAGCAGTTTAAGATTTATAGTTGTATTTTTGTTTTATTTTTCAAAAATTGCCCTTATTAAACCGAATCTTCGTCTTTCCGCGAGAATTAGGTATCTTTCCCCATAGAAGCGGCCATGTTTATTACAATTCTGTAGACCGTTTAGGGGATATAGCTGTTTTTCAGTTATTTATTAAATCTTGCTCTTATTCTTCTAAATATTCAATCATCATCCAGATTCTGTACTTTTCGCGACAACTAGGCACTATCCCCAAAGAAACGTCCACGCTGAACACAATGTCGTTGACCGCAGATCCATTAATGCAGCTGTTATTTCAATTTTTTTTCTTCCAAGGCTTCGCCTTATGGCGAGAATTAGGTATCTGTCCCCAATGAAGCCGCCACGCTGAACACAATAACGTTGACCGCAGATCGATAAGGCCACCGTTTAGGAGATATAGCTGGTTTTTTTTCAACATTTTTCTTTCATTGTTCCAAATATTCATTTTTTCCGAATCTTTAACATACCCTAGCGTGCATTTCTATTACAAAATTAAAATTTTCCCTCGGGAGGTTCATTTCGGTGATCAAGACGTATAACTTTGAGAAAAAATTCGAAAAATTTTTAAATTTTAGTATAAAATCATCACGTATTGGTACCAATATCACGGATGCTTATGAAAACGCCAATTTTTTTCAATAGCTAGCATTTAATTTTTTTTTAATTTTTTAAATATTCCGCTTGAGAGGTTTATTTCCGCCATCAAGAGGTTAACTTTTGTGAAAAAATAAGGAAAAAAATAAATTAAATTTTAATACAAAATCATCACTTATTGGTACCATTAAAATGAACGTTTATAAAAACGCCACTTTATTTTAACTTTAACTAGCGCGCGGTTAATTTTTTTTCATAAACTTTAAATTTTCGTTCTGAAGATTCATTCCTGCCATCTTGACGTATTTACTTGTGAATAAATTCGAAAAAATAAAAATTATATTTTAGTGCAAAATCATCACTTATTGGTACCATTACCACGGACGCTTATGAAAACTCCTCGATTTTTCAACATTCCGCAGCCCGCATATAATTTTTTTTATAATTTTAAAATTTTCCCTCGAGAGCTTCATTTATTCAATCAAGAAAAAATTCGAAAAAAAAATAATTTAATTTTAATATAAAATCATCACGTATTGGTACCATTACCACGGACGCCTATGAAAAACGCCACTTTATTTCAACTTTTCCAGGAACGCATTTTATTTTTTTATGACCTTAAAACTTACTCCCGGAAGGTTCACTTCTGGCTTCAGTTAATGACCTGCAGTCAAAGGCATTGAGTTCAGAGTGGCGCCTTCTATGAGGATACATACCTAATTCATGCGAAAATAAGAAGTTTTTAAAAGATAAATGATTATTTGGAAGATTAAGAGAAAAATTTAAAAAAAAAACAGAAATACAACTATATCTCCTAAACAGCTGCAGTTATCGATCTGAAGTAAACGACATTCCGTGTTAAAATGTCCACAATTATAAAACAAGAAACAAAAACTGCTGATATACCATTTATGCAAGCTTCCAGAAAACGTTAAACAATTGCAAGGTAATTAAACAAGAGAATGAGCAGAGTTTTTTTTACCACTCTTTTAAATTGATTATTGAAGTTATAGAATTTGATTTATATTTAAATATATCTCAGTTTCCACCCACAAAATACTGTACATAATTTTAAAAGTTGGATAACATAAAGTTTTAAAAAATTAATTAATTGTTTTTCGGATTGGTATTAAAGTATTGGTCTAATAAGTCCTTTATGGATTGACAGTTTAACAAGGTATCATCCCTTTTGAATTAATGATTTTCCCACAAACAGGTTTGTTCTACAATATGTTTTGAATTTTGTGGCTTGGGAAAAATCAAAACTTTCTCGACAAGTGGTGATACTATTCCAGGTCCTCGATTTTTTGAAACGGTTGATGCTGAGGATTACATCTATTCAAAGAAGATGCATCCTTCTAAAAATTTGTTACGGCATTTAACATTTAAATTGATGAAAATGCATTGGTGCAGGAGGGGTTTAGATACAATGGAAATAAATGCACCTGTATTTCCATCAGATCCTTCCTTTACCACCTAGGTGTAGATGAATAATACAGATCAGTGATAGCACATTCCATCTAAAATAAATTGATCTGAAAAGTTAACAATAGCATTAAGGTCAATACAAACAAATTTTACAATGCGAAATTAAGTTTATAAAGATGATGTGAACACGAAAAATAATTTTTTTAAAATTTAAAACAACTTTAAAAAAAATGTAAAACTGAATAATGAGAACAATATATATATATATATATATATATATATATATATCGGGTATAGGGCACGAAATCGGACGTGGTGAATATGTGGCATGACTTATACCAACATTCTGCAAACTCTTGAAGAGCAGTGGACACTTCGAAAATATATAAAGAGAACATAAAAGGCCGAAGGCAAACAGCACATTTAAATAATAATGTACGTTGGGCAAACTCAGGTTTACTTTTTTTTCTCCTTTTGTTTTTGGGGACAGTGGTTCCAAATATTTCTTCCATCTCGTCGTGGTGGTCTAGATGGCTCACGCACTTAGACACTGAGTTTCAAATCAATAATTTTTGGGTTCGAATCCCATCACTTTCCAAAATTTTTTAAAGTCCTCAGGAGTAGAAAACTCAGAATATTTACGAGGAGAACAGCAAGGGCCAAAAGTCAATACACGTTTGAACTCATTCAAATAAAAATAAGCGTAAACGTGACTTCGTTGATGTATTTTTGCACGTAATGGGGCTGAGGTAGGGATGGGGGGGTCGTTTGAGGTTTCACCACCAGTGTGTTGTTTTCCTTCGTCACGCCGTTGTTCGATTGGAAACTTGCCTCGTGTGCGGCGAAACGCAGTTAACCAAGCAGTTTCATCAGCAATAGCAGAAATTTTGACACGTGAGTTTAAGCATTACTTTATTTCTTGTTGGGAAGTTTGTTTGCATTTCATAAGTCAAGTGGAGGTTTCCTTTTCTCGAATTAATCCGATAGCAGTTGTTGTTTTCTATTTAATTTTGTGGGATTGCAGGTTCAGGCGATCTCGAGCGTATTTCCTTGCAGAATCGCGTAGTATAAACTTGTAATAAGATGTAAAAAATAAAAGTATATTGCAAACATTATTTATAAATGTATATCACAATTCTTACGTTGGTATTTTACGTATAACATCTAAAATATTCTCAAACAAACGTCTTAATGTACAATGTAAATTGTTTACGAATTCTGAACGCTGATACGAAGAAAACTTTTCGAAATACATTTCTTTATCAGGTTTAGAAATAAAACAATTTATTAAAAAAAATATTCGTATGATGTAGTCAAAAAGCACAAATCTTGGTTTATAATGTAATTTTGATTAAAATAAAGTAAATTTTTTGTAAATATCTCTACAGGTTTGCGATATAATGCGCAGTTTTGAGTATAACCTAGGTATAGAGGTTAAAAGTGGTCTAATTTCAATGTAAATGCAGTGAAAGAACGTTATTTGCAAGTTATCTGATAGATATTTTAACAGTGTTCTATAAGTCACTAATTTTATAATAATCATAATTTACACAGAACAATACAGTTAACATTTCAGTTACTTATTTGAAAAAAGATCAAAAATATTTTAAATTTTCTCAAAAAACCGTCCGAATGTACAAAAATTGAGTAAATCTTATACGAATTCAGAATGTTGATACGAAGAGAACTTTTCGAAATAATTTTCTTTATCAGGATTAGAAACAACAATTTATAAAAGAATTATTTGTATGATGTACTAAAAAAGCTCAGAATCTTAATTTAAAATGTAATTTTGATCAAATAATGTATTTTCCTTATTGATATCTCTACTGGTTTGCGACAAAATGCGTAGTTTTGAGTATTACTTAGGTATAGAGGTTATACATTGTCGAATCCCAATGTAAATGAAGAGAAATAACTTTATTATGGAGTTTTCAGAAAGATATCTTATCAAATTCAAAGATATCGATAAGTTTATAATAACCAAAATTTAGCAGGATCCATTTCGTAAACATTTTAATTATCACTTCGAAGATGAAAAATATTTTAAATTTTCTCATAAATACGTCAAAAAGTACTGAAAATGAGAAAACTTGTTACGAAATAGGAATGCTGATACGAAAAAAACTTTCCAAAATCGTTTTCTGTATCGGGTTAAAAATTGGGCAATTTTAAAAAAAATATATTCGTATGATGTGGTTAAAAAGTTCAGAATCTTCGTTTAAATTGTAATTTTGATTAAAATAAAGTATGTTTTTTTAGATATCTTTACTGTTTTGCGATGCAATGCGTAATTATGACGAAAACCTAAGCATAAAGGTTACAACTAGCCGAATCGCAACATGCAGAATCTGTACTTTATTATCGAGTTTTCAGTTAGATTTCTTAACAGTGTTCAAGATATCGATATATTTACAATCACTTAAATTTACACGGAACAATACGGTAAACATTCTTGTTATTCATCAGTAAGACGTTGAAAAATATTTTAAATTGTCTCAAAAAAATCGTCCTAATGTAGCGAAATTGAGCAAATTTATTATGAAATCAGATATCTGATACGAATAAAACTTTTCGAAATATTTTTCTTTATCGGAAATAGAAGTAGAGGCTTTTTCTTAAAAAATATGTAAATGATGTGGCTAAAAGGCTCGTAATGTTAGTTTAAAACGTAATTTTGAATAAAATAAAGTATGTTTTTATTAGATATCTCTACTGTTTTGCGATGCAATGCGTAATTTTAACGAAACTCTAAGCATAAAGGTTACAAATAGCCGAATCGCAACGAACATTCAGAATCTGTACTTTATTAGCGAGTTTTCAGTTAGAATTCTTAACAGTGTTCAAGATATCGATATATTTATAATCACATAAATTTACACGGAACAATACGGTTAATATTTTTGTTATTCATCAGTAAGAAGTTCAAAAATATTTAAAACTTTCACAAAAAATCGTCTTAATGTAATGAAAATGCGTAAATTTTTTATTAAATCAGAATTCTAATAGGAATAAAACTTTTCGAAATATTTCACTTTTTCAACATTAGAAGTGGAGCCATTTTTTTAAAAAAGTATTCGTATGATGTGGCTAAAAAGCTCGAAATATTTGTTTAAAATGTAATTGGGAATAAAATAAAGTATGTTTTTTTTAGATATCGTTACTTGTGTGCGATGCAATGCGTAATTATGACGAAAACCTAAGCACAAAGGTTACAACTAGCCGAATTGCAACATGCAGAATCTGTACTTTATTAGCGAGTTTTCAGTTAGATTTCTTAACAGTGTTCAAGATATCGATATATTTATAATCACTTAAATTTACCCGGAACAATACGGTAAACATTTTTGTTATTCATCAGTTAGACGTTGAAAAATATTTTCAATTGTCTCAAAAAAATCGTCCTAATGTAGCGAAACTGTTTAAATTTGTTATGAAATCAGAAATCTGATACAAATAAAATTTTCGAAATATTTTTTTTTATCGGAAGTAGAAGTAGAGCCATTTTCTTAAAAAGTATTTGTATGATGTGGCTAAAAAGCTCGAAATGTTTGTTTGAAATGTAATTTTAAATAAAATAAAGTATGTTTTTTTTAGATATCTCTACTGTTTTGCGATGTAATGCGTAATTATGACGATACTTCAAGGATAGAGGTTACAATTAGCCGAATCGCAATGTATATGCAGAATCTATACTTTATTAGCGAGATATCTGTTAGATAGGTTAACAGTGTACAAGATATCGATATATTTATAATCACATAAATTTACACGGAACAATACGGTAAGTATTTTTGCTATTCATCAGTAAGAAGTTCAAATATATTTAAAATTTTCACAAAAAAAATTTGATTTAATGCGTAAATTTTTTATGAAAGCTGAATTCTAATACGAATAAAACATTTCGAAATATTTTTCTTTATCGGAAATAAAAGTAGAGCCATTTTCTTAAAAAGTATTTGTATGATGTGGCTAAAAAGATCGAAATATTTGTTAAAATGTAATTGGGAATAAAACAAAGTATGTTATTTTTTAGATATCTCTACATGTTTGCGATGCAATGCGTAATTATGACGAAACCCTAAGCATAAAGGTTACAACTAGCCGAATCGCAACATGCAGAATCTGTACTTTATTAGCGAGTTTTCAGTTAGATTTCTTAACAGTGTTCAAGATATAGATATATTTTTAATCACTTAAATTTACACGGAACAATACGGTAAACATTTTTGTTATTCATCAGTTAGACGTTGAAAAATATTTAAAATTAACTAAAAAAAATCGTCCTAATGTAGCAAAATTGAGCAAATTTGTTATGAAATCAGATATCTGATACGAATAAAACTTTTCGAAATATTTTTCTTTATCGGAAATAGAAGTAGAGGCTTTTTCTTAAAAAATATGTAAATGATGTGGCTAAAAGGCTCGTAATGTTAGTTTAAAACGTAATTTTGAATAAAATAAAGTATGTTTTTATTAGATATCTCTACTGTTTTGCGATGCAATGCGTAATTTTAACGAAACTCTAAGCATAAAGGTTACAAATAGCCGAATCGCAACGAACATTCAGAATCTGTACTTTATTAGCGAGTTTTCAGTTAGAATTCTTAACAGTGTTCAAGATATCGATATATTTATAATCACATAAATTTACACGGAACAATACGGTTAATATTTTTGTTATTCATCAATAAGAAGTTCAAAAATATTTAAAACTTTCACAAAAAACTCGTCTTAATGTAATGAAAATGCGTAAATTTTTTATGAAATCAGAATTCTAATAGGAATAAAACTTTTCGAAATATTTCACTTTTTCAACATTAGAAGTGGAGCCATTTTTTTAAAAAAGTATTCGTATGATGTGGCTAAAAAGCTCGAAATATTTGTTTAAATTGTAATTGGGAATAAAATAAAGTATGTTTTTTTAGATATCTTTACTTGTTTGCGATGCAATGCGTAATTATGACGAAAACCTAAGCACAAAGGTTACAATTAGCCGAATTGCAACATGCAGAATCTGTACTTTATTAGCGAGTTTTCAGTTAGATTTCTTAACAGTGTTCAAGATATCGATATATTTATAATCACTTAAATTTACCCGGAACAATACGGTAAACATTTTTGTTATTCATCAGTTAGACGTTGAAAAATATTTTCAATTGTCTCAAAAAAATCGTCCTAATGTAACGAAACTGTTTAAATTTGTTATGAAATCAGAAATCTGATACAAATAAAATTTTCGAAATATTTTTTTTTATCGGAAATAGAAGTAGAGCCATTTTCTTAAAAAGTATTTGTATGATGTGGCTAAAAAGCTCGAAATGTTTGTTTGAAATGTAATTTTAAATAAAATAAAGTATGTTTTTTTAGATATCTCTACTGTTTTGCGATGCAATGCGTAATTTTGACGAAACCCTAAGCATAAAGGTTACAAATAGCCGAATCGCAACGTACATGCAGAATCTGTACTTTATACGCGAGTTTTCAGTTAGATATCTTAACAGTGTTCAATATATCGATTTATTTATAATCACTTATACTTACAGGGATCATTACGTTAACCATTTTTGTTAGTCATCTGTTAGTCGTTGAAACATATTTTAAATTGTCTGAAAAAAATCGTACTAATGTAGCGAAATTGAGTAAATTTTTTATGTAATCAGAATTCTGATACGAATAAAACTTTTCGAAATATTTTTCTTTACAGGAAATAGAAAAAGAGCCAATTACTTAAAACGTATTTGTATGATGTGGCTAAAACGCTCGGAATATTAGTTTCAAATGTAATTTTGAATGAAATAAAGTATGTTTTTATAAGATATCTCTATTGTTTTGCGATGTAATTCGTAATTATGACGATACCCTAAGCATACAGGTTACAAATAGCCGAATCGTAATGTATATGCAGAATCTGTACTTTATTAGCGAGATATCTGTTAGATAGCTTAACAGTGTACATGATATGGATATAGATTTATAATCACTTAAATTTGCACTGAACAATACCTTAAACAATTTTGTTATTCATCAGTTAGACGTTAAAAAATATTTTAAATTGTCTCAAAAAATTCGTCCTAATGTAGCGAAACTGTTTAAATTTGTTACAGTGTCCCCGCACTCAGTGTCCCAGCACTCAGTGTCCCAGCAATCAGTGTCCCAGCAATCAGTGTCCCCGCACACAGTGTCCCCGCTCTCCGTGTCCCCGCACTCCGTGTCCCCGCACTCCGTGTCCCCGCACTCCGTGTCTCCGCACTCCGTGTCCCCGCACTCAGTGTCCCCGCACTCCGTATCCCCGCACTCCGTGTCCCCGCTATCCGTGTCCCCGCACTCTATGTCTTCGCACTCCGTGTCTACTCACTCCGTGTTCCCGCACTCAGTGTCCCCGCACACAGTGTCCCCGCACACAGTGTCCCCGCACTCCGTGTCCCCGCACTCCGTGTCCCCGCACTCCGTGTCCCCGCACTCCGTGTCCCCGCACTCCGTGTCCCCGCACACAGTGTCCCCGCACACAGTGTCCCCGCACACAGTGTCCCGCACACAGTGTCCCCGCACACAGTGTCCCCGCACAAAGTGTCCCCGCACTCAGTGTCCCAGCACTCAGTGTCTCCGCACTCCGTGTCCCCGCACTCCGTGTCCCCGCACTCCGTGTCCTCACACTCCGTGTCTCCGCACTCCGTGTCCCCGCACTCAGTGTCTCCGCACTCCGTGTCCCCGCACTCAGTGTCCACGCACTCCGTGTTCCCGCACTCCGTGTTCCCGCACTCCGTGTCCCCGCACTCCGTGTCCCCACACTCCGTGTCCCCGCACTCCGTGTCCCCGAAATCCGTGTCCCCGCACTCAGTGTCCCCGCACTCCGTGTCCCCGCACTCCGTGTCCCCGCACTCCGTGTCCCCGCACTCCGTGTCCCCGCACTCCGTGTCCCCGCACTCCGTGTCCCCGCACTCCGTGTCCCCGCACTCCGTGTCCCCGCACTCCGTGTCCCCGCACTCCGTGTCCCCGCACTCCGTGTCCCCGCACTCCGTGTCCCCGCACTCCGTGTCCCCGCACTCCGTGTCCCCGCACTCCGTGTCCCCGCACTCCGTGTCCCCGCACTCCGTGTCCCCTCACTCCGTGTCCCCGCACTCCGTGTCCCCGCACTCCGTGTCCCCGCACTCCGTGTCCCCGCACTCCGTGTCCCCGCACTCCGTGTCCCCGCACTCCGTGTCCCCGCACTCCGTGTCCCCGCACTCCGTGTCCCCGCACTCCGTGTCCCCGCACTCCGTGTCCCCGCACACAGCTTCCCCGCACACAGCGTCCCCGCACACAGTGTCCCCGCACACAGTGTCCCCGCACACAGTGTCCCCGCACTTCGTGTCCCCGCACTCCGTGTCCCCGCACTCCGTGTCCCCGCACTCCGTGTCTCAGCACTCCGTGTCCTTGCACTCCGTGTCCCCGCATTCACTTTCCCCGCACTCTGTGTCCCCGCACTCCGTGTTCCCGCACTCCGTGTCTCCCCACTCCGTGTCCTCGCACATAGTGTCCCCGCACACAGTGTCACCGCACTCTGTGTCCCCGCACTCTGTGTCCCCGCACTCCGTGTCCCCGCACTCCGTGTCCCCGCACTCCGTGTCCCCGCACTCCGTGTCCCCGCACTCCGTGTCCCCGCACTCCGTGTCCCCGCACTCCGTGTCCCCGCACTCCGTGTCCCCGCACTCCGTGTCCCCGCACTCCGTGTCCCCGCACTCCGTGTCCCCGCACTCCGTGTCCCCGCACTCCGTGTCCCCGCACTCCGTGTCCCCGCACTCCGTGTCCCCGCACTCCGTGTCCCCGCACTCCGTGTCCCCGCACTCCGTGTCCCCGCACTCCGTGTCCCCGCACTCCGTGTCCCCGCACTCCGTGTCCCCGCACTCCGTGTCCCCGCACTCCGTGTCCCCGCACTCCGTGTCCCCGCACTCCGTGTCCCCGCACTCCGTGTCCCCGCACTCCGTGTCCCCGCACTCCGTGTCCCCGCACTCCGTGTCCCCGCACTCCGTGTCCCCGCACTCCGTGTCCCCGCACTCCGTGTCCCCGCACTCCGTGTCCCCGCACTCCGTGTCCCCGCACTCCGTGTCCCCGCAATCCGTGTCCCCGCAATCCGTGTCTCCGCACTCCGTGTCCCCGCACTCAGTGTCCCCGCACTCCGTGTCCCCGCACTCCGTGTCCCCGCACTCCGTGTCCCCGCACTCCGTGTCCCCGCACTCCGTGTCCCCGCACTCCGTGTCCCCGCACTCCGTGTCCCCGCACACAGTGTCCCCGCACACAGTGTCCCCGCACACAGTGTCCCCGCACTCAGTGTCCCCGCACACAGTGTTCCCGCACTCACTTTCCCCGCACTCCGTGTCCCCGCACTCCGTGTCCCCGCACTCCGTGTCCCCGCACTCAGTGTCCCCACACTCCGTGTCCCCGCAATCCGTGTCTCCGCACTCCGTGTCCCCGCACACAGTGTCCCCGCACTCCGTGTCCCCGCACACAGTGTCCCCGCACACAGTGTCCCCGCACTCCGTGTCCCCGCACACAGTGTCACCGCACACAGTGTCCCCGCACTCCGTGTCCCCGCACTCCGTGTCCCCGCACTCCGTGTCCCCGCACTCCGTGTCCCCGCACTCCGTGTCCCCGCACTCCGTGTCCCCGCACTCAGTGTCCCCGCACTCCGTATCCCCGGGTTAGTAAAGCGTCCCGACAGCGTTCCAAGTTTAGAACCAATTTCACAGTCACCTAATTTAATTTATATATTTTAGCAATACCTGTAACAAGTTTCAACATGCATTGAGTTAAACTGAATTTTAGTTGAATCATTCCTAGCTTTCGATGAAGACATGGTCAGCAGGCACCCCTATAAAAATATTTTAATTGCCCGTTTATTAGCCGTAAAATGAATATAAAATACGACTCAAATCGGCACATATATATATACATAAGCTCATAACAGAATGCAACGTAATAATAATGAAAATCACTCTTTATTAGCAGAATGCGTTGCAATATGGAATCTCTTCAAAATTAACAACGGAATGCCTTTTCAATATCATTATGGAATGCGGAATGTAATACAATACAAATACTTCTGTAAATGACGCCCGTAATTTGGTGTGTTTGATTACCTTTCAAAAAAAAATTTTATTATAAAGTGATAAAGAATATAATAATAACGGAAGATGAAAAAACTTTATTAACTGAAAATTAATAATTTTAATCATTCTAAAACGTTTTATTCATATTTAAATTTAATATTATCACGACGATTATTTTCTTGTCAATCTTAAAAATCATAAAATTTTATCTTCAAGAATTTAAGTAAATTGTTCATTGGTATTTACATAAAAAGCCAACTAAGTATTAATTCAGAGGCCTAGTTACCAACGGTGCGGGATCTCTCTGGTAAATCAGCGTATAACGTAAGTAATAACTTTATAATTCGTGGTGGTCTAATAAAAGTAATCGTATATTCGAATTAAATTCCGTATTAAAATTGATGGACTTATTAAGGAAATTATTTTTGTATTTTAAAAGTATATAAATCGATAGGGTGGAAAAAATCACCGATATTTTTAGATAACAGCGCAATTAAATACAGGTCTACAGAGCCCGAATGATCTGATTTATTAGTGAAGGACGTAGAACAGTCATGACGTCACTATATATCAGATAATATCGTTAGTTCTCCTTCGTTTCAATCCGCTGTTTTTTTCTTTTTTAATTGATCAGAGACTAGATAATGTGGCTATTTGTCCAATAATTGACCACAAAGTCAAATACAATGGTCGCAATAACGAAGCCATAGGCAAGTGCGTCATCAAATGTTACATAAGTGCACCGACTGAATAAAGGGAAATTACACGCGATCCCCCAGTCAGAATTACTCCCAGTACCTTAAGAGAGTCAGAATTACTCACCGTACGTTAAAAGAGTCAGAATTACTCCCCGTACTTTAAGAGAGTCAGAATTAATCCCCGTACCTTAAGAGAGTCAGAATTACTCCCCGTACTTTAAGAGAGTCAGAATTACTCCCCGTACCTTAAAAGAGTCAGAATTACTCCCCGTACCTTAAGAGATTCAGAATTACTCCCCGTACTTTAAGAGAGTCAGAATTACTCCCCGTACTTTAAGAGAGTCAGAATTACTCCCCGTACCTTAGGAGAGTCAGAATTACTCCCCGTACCTTAAGAGAGTCAGAATTACTCCCCGTACCTTAAGAGAGTCAGAATTACTCCCCGTACCTTAAGAGAGTCACAATTACTCCCCGTACGTTAAAAGAGTCAGAATTACTCCCCGTACTTTAAGAGAGTCAGAATTACTCCCCGTACCTTAAGAGAGTCAGAATTACTCCCCGTACTTTAAGAGAGTCAGAATTACTCCCCGTACCTTAAGAGAGTCAGAATTACTCCCCGTACCTTAAGAGAGTCAGAATAACTCCCCGTACTTTAAGAGAGTCAGAATTACTCCCCGTACTTTAAGAGAGTCAGAATTACTCCCCGTACCTTAAGAGAGTCAGAATTACTCCCCGTACCTTAAGAGAGTCAGAATTACTCCCCGTACCTTAAGAGAGTCAGAATTACTCCCCGTACCTTAAGAGAGTCAGAATTACTCCCCGTACCTTAAGAGAGTCAGAATAACTCACCGTACCTTAAGAGAGTCAGAATAACTCCGTGTCCCCGCACTCCGTGTCCCCGCACTCCGTGTCCCCGCACTCCGTGTCCCCGCACTCCGTGTCCCCTCACTCCGTGTCCCCGCACTCCGTGTCCCCGCACTCCGTGTCCCCGCACTCCGTGTCCCCGCACTCCGTGTCCCCGCAATCCGTGTCTCCGCACTCAGTGTCCCCGCACTCAGTGTCCCCGCACTCAGTGTCCCCGCACTCCGTGTCCCCGCACTCCGTGTCCCCGCACTCCGTGTCCCCGCACTCCGTGTCCCCGCACTCCGTGTCCCCGCACTCCGTGTCCCCGCACTCCGTGTCCCCGCACTCCGTGTCCCCGCACTCCGTGTCCCCGCACTCCGTGTCCCCGCACTCCGTGTCCCCGCACTCCGTGTCCCCGCACTCCGTGTCCCCGCACTCCGTGTCCCCGCACACATTGTCCCCGCACACAGTGTCCCCGCACTCAGTGTCCCCGCACTCAGTGTCCCCGCACTCAGTGTCCCCGCACTCCGTGTCCCCGCACTCCGTGTCCCCGCACTCCGTGTCCCCGCACTCCGTGTCCCCGCACTCCGTGTCCCCGCACTCAGTGTCCCCGCACTCCGTGTCCCCGCACTCCGTGTCCCCGCACTCCGTGTCCCCGCACTCCGTGTCCCCGCACTCCGTGTCCCCGCAATCCGTGTCTCCGCACTCCGTGTCCCCGCACTCAGTGTCCCCGCACTCAGTGTCCCCGCACTCAGTGTCCCCGCACTCAGTGTCCCCGCACTCCGTGTCCCCGCACTCCGTGTCCCCGCACTCCGTCTCCCCGCACTCCGTGTCCCCGCACTCCGTGTCCCCGCACTCCGTGTCCCCGCACTCCGTGTCCCCGCACTCCGTGTCACCGCACTCCGTGTCCCCGCACTCCGTGTCCCCGCACTCCGTGTCCCCGCACACATTGTCCCCGCACACAGTGTCCCCGCACACAGTGTCCCCGCACTCAGTGTCCCCGCACTCAGTGTCCCCGCACTCAGTGTCCCCGCACTCCGTGTCCCCGCACTCCGTGTCCCCGCACTCCGTGTCCCCGCACTCCGTGTCCCCGCACTCCGTGTCCCCGCACTCCGTGTCCCCGCACTCCGTGTCCCCGCACTCCGTGTCCCCGCACACAGTGTCCCCGCACACAGTGTCCCCGCACACAGTGTCCCCGCACTCAGTGTCCCCGCACACAGTGTTCCCGCACTCACTTTCCCCGCACTCCGTGTCCCCGCACTCCGTGTCCCCGCACTCCGTGTCCCCGCACTCAGTGTCCCCACACTCCGTGTCCCCGCAATCCGTGTCTCCGCACTCCGTGTCCCCGCACACAGTGTCCCCGCACTCCGTGTCCCCGCACACAGTGTCCCCGCACACAGTGTCCCCGCACTCCGTGTCCCCGCACACAGTGTCACCGCACACAGTGTCCCCGCACTCCGTGTCCCCGCACTCCGTGTCCCCGCACTCCGTGTCCCCGCACTCCGTGTCCCCGCACTCCGTGTCCCCGCACTCCGTGTCCCCGCACTCAGTGTCCCCGCACTCCGTATCCCCGGGTTAGTAAAGCGTCCCGACAGCGTTCCAAGTTTAGAACCAATTTCACAGTCACCTAATTTAATTTATATATTTTAGCAATACCTGTAACAAGTTTCAACATGCATTGAGTTAAACTGAATTTTAGTTGAATCATTCCTAGCTTTCGATGAAGACATGGTCAGCAGGCACCCCTATAAAAATATTTTAATTGCCCGTTTATTAGCCGTAAAATGAATATAAAATACGACTCAAATCGGCACATATATATATACATAAGCTCATAACAGAATGCAACGTAATAATAATGAAAATCACTCTTTATTAGCAGAATGCGTTGCAATATGGAATCTCTTCAAAATTAACAACGGAATGCCTTTTCAATATCATTATGGAATGCGGAATGTAATACAATACAAATACTTCTGTAAATGACGCCCGTAATTTGGTGTGTTTGATTACCTTTCAAAAAAAAATTTTATTATAAAGTGATAAAGAATATAATAATAACGGAAGATGAAAAAACTTTATTAACTGAAAATTAATAATTTTAATCATTCTAAAACGTTTTATTCATATTTAAATTTAATATTATCACGACGATTATTTTCTTGTCAATCTTAAAAATCATAAAATTTTATCTTCAAGAATTTAAGTAAATTGTTCATTGGTATTTACATAAAAAGCCAACTAAGTATTAATTCAGAGGCCTAGTTACCAACGTAAAAAGCCAACTAAGTATTAATTCAGAGGCCTAGTTACCAACGGTGCGGGATCTCTCTGGTAAATCAGCGTATAACGTAAGTAATAACTTTATAATTCGTGGTGGTCTAATAAAAGTAATCGTATATTCGAATTAAATTCCGTATTAAAATTGATGGACTTATTAAGGAAATTATTTTTGTATTTTAAAAGTATATAAATCGATAGGGTGGAAAAAATCACCGATATTTTTAGATAACAGCGCAATTAAATACAGGTCTACAGAGCCCGAATGATCTGATTTATTAGTGAAGGACGTAGAACAGTCATGACGTCACTATATATCAGATAATATCGTTAGTTCTCCTTCGTTTCAATCCGCTGTTTTTTTCTTTTTTAATTGATCAGAGACTAGATAATGTGGCTATTTGTCCAATAATTGACCACAAAGTCAAATACAATGGTCGCAATAACGAAGCCATAGGCAAGTGCGTCATCAAATGTTACATAAGTGCACCGACTGAATAAAGGGAAATTACACGCGATCCCCCAGTCAGAATTACTCCCAGTACCTTAAGAGAGTCAGAATTACTCACCGTACGTTAAAAGAGTCAGAATTACTCCCCGTACTTTAAGAGAGTCAGAATTAATCCCCGTACCTTAAGAGAGTCAGAATTACTCCCCGTACTTTAAGAGAGTCAGAATTACTCCCCGTACCTTAAAAGAGTCAGAATTACTCCCCGTACCTTAAGAGATTCAGAATTACTCCCCGTACTTTAAGAGAGTCAGAATTACTCCCCGTACTTTAAGAGAGTCAGAATTACTCCCCGTACCTTAGGAGAGTCAGAATTACTCCCCGTACCTTAAGAGAGTCAGAATTACTCCCCGTACCTTAAGAGAGTCAGAATTACTCCCCGTACCTTAAGAGAGTCACAATTACTCCCCGTACGTTAAAAGAGTCAGAATTACTCCCCGTACTTTAAGAGAGTCAGAATTACTCCCCGTACCTTAAGAGAGTCAGAATTACTCCCCGTACTTTAAGAGAGTCAGAATTACTCCCCGTACCTTAAGAGCCGTACCTTAAGAGAGTCAGAATAACTCCCCGTACTTTAAGAGAGTCAGAATTACTCCCCGTACTTTAAGAGAGTCAGAATTACTCCCCGTACCTTAAGAGAGTCAGAATTACTCCCCGTACCTTAAGAGAGTCAGAATTACTCCCCGTACCTTAAGAGAGTCAGAATTACTCCCCGTACCTTAAGAGAGTCAGAATTACTCCCCGTACCTTAAGAGAGTCAGAATTACTCCCCGTACCTTAAGAGAGTCAGAATAACTCACCGTACCTTAAGAGAGTCAGAATAACTCCGTGTCCCCGCACTCCGTGTCCCCGCACTCCGTGTCCCCGCACTCCGTGTCCCCGCACTCCGTGTCCCCTCACTCCGTGTCCCCGCACTCCGTGTCCCCGCACTCCGTGTCCCCGCACTCCGTGTCCCCGCACTCCGTGTCCCCGCAATCCGTGTCTCCGCACTCAGTGTCCCCGCACTCAGTGTCCCCGCACTCAGTGTCCCCGCACTCCGTGTCCCCGCACTCCGTGTCCCCGCACTCCGTGTCCCCGCACTCCGTGTCCCCGCACTCCGTGTCCCCGCACTCCGTGTCCCCGCACTCCGTGTCCCCGCACTCCGTGTCCCCGCACTCCGTGTCCCCGCACTCCGTGTCCCCGCACTCCGTGTCCCCGCACTCCGTGTCCCCGCACTCCGTGTCCCCGCACTCCGTGTCCCCGCACACATTGTCCCCGCACACAGTGTCCCCGCACTCAGTGTCCCCGCACTCAGTGTCCCCGCACTCAGTGTCCCCGCACTCCGTGTCCCCGCACTCCGTGTCCCCGCACTCCGTGTCCCCGCACTCCGTGTCCCCGCACTCCGTGTCCCCGCACTCAGTGTCCCCGCACTCCGTGTCCCCGCACTCCGTGTCCCCGCACTCCGTGTCCCCGCACTCCGTGTCCCCGCACTCCGTGTCCCCGCAATCCGTGTCTCCGCACTCCGTGTCCCCGCACTCAGTGTCCCCGCACTCAGTGTCCCCGCACTCAGTGTCCCCGCACTCAGTGTCCCCGCACTCCGTGTCCCCGCACTCCGTGTCCCCGCACTCCGTCTCCCCGCACTCCGTGTCCCCGCACTCCGTGTCCCCGCACTCCGTGTCCCCGCACTCCGTGTCCCCGCACTCCGTGTCACCGCACTCCGTGTCCCCGCACTCCGTGTCCCCGCACTCCGTGTCCCCGCACACATTGTCCCCGCACACAGTGTCCCCGCACACAGTGTCCCCGCACTCAGTGTCCCCGCACTCAGTGTCCCCGCACTCAGTGTCCCCGCACTCCGTGTCCCCGCACTCCGTGTCCCCGCACTCCGTGTCCCCGCACTCCGTGTCCCCGCACTCCGTGTCCCCGCACTCCGTGTCCCCGCACTCCGTGTCCCCGCACTCCGTGTCCCCGCACTCCGTGTCTCCGCACTCCGTGTCCCCGCACTCCGTATCCCCGGGTTAGTAAAGCGTCCCGACAGCGTTCCAAGTTTAGAACCAATTTCACAGTCACCTAATTTAATTTATATATTTTAGCAATACCTGTAACAAGTTTCAACATGCATTGAGTTAAACTGAATTTTAGTTGAATCATTCCTAGCTTTCGATGAAGACATGGTCAGCAGCACCCCTATAATAATATTTTAATTGCCCGTTTATTAGCCGTAAAATGAATATAAAATACGACTCAAGTCGGCACATATATATATACATAAGCTCATAACAGAATGCAACGTAATAATAATGAAAATCACTCTTTATTAGCAGAATGCGTTGCAATATGGAATCTCTTCAAAATTAACAACGGAATGCCTTTTCAATATCATTATGGAATGCGGAATGTAATACAATACAAATACTTCTGTAAATGACGCCCGTAATTTGGTGTGTTTGATTACCTTTCAAAAAAAAATTTTATTATAAAGTGATAAAGAATATAATAATAACGGAAGATGAAAAAACTTTATTAACTGAAAATTAATAATTTTAATCATTCTAAAACGTTTTATTCATATTTAAATTTAATATTATCACGACGATTATTTTCTTGTCAATCTTAAAAATCATAAAATTTTATCTTCAAGAATTTAAATAAATTGTTCATTGGTATTTACATAAAAAGCCAACTAAGTATTAATTCAGAGGCCTAGTTACCAACGGTGCGGAATCTCTCTGGTAAATCAGCGTATAACGTAAGTAATAACTTTATAATTCGTGGTGGTCTAATAAAAGTAATCGTATATTCGAATTAAATTCCGTATTAAAATTGATGGACTTATTAAGGAAATTATTTTTGTATTTTAAAAGTATATAAATCGATAGGGTGGAAAAAATCACCGATATTTTTAGATAACAGCGCAATTAAATACAGGTCTACAGAGCCCGAATGATCTGATTTATTAGTGAAGGACGTAGAACAGTCATGACGTCACTATATATCAGATAATATCGTTAGTTCTCCTTCGTTTCAATCCGCTGTTTTTTTCTTTTTTAATAGATCAGAGACTAGATAATGTGGCTATTTGTCCAATAATTGACCACAAAGTCAAATACAATGGTCGCAATAACGAAGCCATAGGCAAGTGCGTCATCAAATGTTACATAAGTGCACCGACTGAATAAAGGGAAATTACACGCGATCCCCCAGTCAGAATTACTCCCAGTACCTTAAGAGAGTCAGAATTACTCACCGTACGTTAAAAGAGTCAGAATTACTCCCCGTACTTTAAGAGAGTCAGAATTAATCCCCGTACCTTAAGAGAGTCAGAATTACTCCCCGTACTTTAAGAGAGTCAGAATTACTCCCCGTAACTTATAAGAGTCAGAATTGCTCCCCGTACCTTAAGAGATTCAGAATTACTCCCCGTACTTTAAGAGAGTCAGAATTACTCCCCGTACTTTAAGAGAGTCAGAATTACTCCCCGTACCTTAAGAGAGTCAGAATTACTCCCCGTACCTTAAGAGAGTCAGAATAACTCCGTGTCCCCGCACTCCGTGTCCCCGCACTCCGTGTCCCCGCACTCCGTGTCCCCGCACTCCGTGTCCCCGCACAGTGTCCCCGCACACAGTGTCCCCGCACACAGTGTCCCCGCACTCAGTGTCCCAGCACTCAGTGTCCCAGCAATCAGTGTCCCCGCACACAGTGTCCCCGCACACAGTGTCCCCGCTCTCAGTGTCCCCGCACACAGTGTCCCCGCACACAGTGTCCCCGCACACAGTGTCCCCGCACTCAGTGTCCCCGCACTCAGTGTCCCCGCACTCAGTGTCCCCGCACTACGTGTCCCCGCACTACGTGTCCCCGCACTACGTGTCCCCGCACTACGTGTCCCCGCACTACGTGTCCCCGCACTACGTGTCCCCGCACTACGTGTCCCCGCACTACGTGTCCCCGCACTACGTGTCCCCGCACTACGTGTCCCCGCACTACGTGTCCCCGCACTACGTGTCCCCGCACTACGTGTCCCCGCACTACGTGTCCCCGCACTACGTGTCCCCGCACTACGTGTCCCCGCACTACGTGTCCCCGCACTACGTGTCCCCGCACTACGTGTCCCCGCACTACGTGTCCCCGCACTACGTGTCCCCGCACTACGTGTCCCCGCACTACGTGTCCCCGCACTACGTGTCCCCGCACTCCGTGTCCCGCACTCCGTGTCCCCGCAATTCTTAAGGAAGCGACCTTGCTGAACACGAATCCGGTGTTTTTCGCCCTTTATCTCTTATGGTTTAGGAGTTACAATCATTTTTCTGTATTTTCTAATATTGTGAAAAAAAGAAAAAATGATGTGACTTTTCTTAAGGAAGTGACCTTGCTGAACACGAATCCGGTGTTTTTAGCCCTCTATAGCTTACGGTTTAGGAGTTACAGGCATATTTCTGTATTTTCTAAAATTGTGAAAAAAAAATAATGTGACTTTTCTTAAGGAAGCGACCTGGCTGAACACGAATCTGGTGTTTTTAGCCCTCTATCTCTTACGGTTTAGAAATTAAAGGCATTTTTCTGTATTTTCTAAAATTGTGAAAAAAAGAAAAAATGATGTGACTTTTATTAAGGAATCGCGACATTGATAACACGAATCCGGTGTTTTTAGCCCTCTATCGCTTAAGGTTTAGGAGTTACAGGCATTTTTCTGTATTTTCTAAAATTGTGAAAAAAAGAAAAAATGATGTGACTTTTCTTAAGAAAGCGACCTTGCTGAACACGAATCCGGTGTTTTTAGCCTTCTATCGCTTACGGTTTAGGAGTTACAGGCATTTTTCTGAATTTTCTAAAATTGTGAAAAAAAGAAAAAATGATGTGACTTTTCTTAAGGAAGCGACCTTGCTGAACACGAATCCGGTGTTTTTAGCCCTCTATCTCTTACGGTTTAGGAGTAACAGGCATTTTTCTGTATTTTCTCAAATTGTGAAAAAAATAAAAAATGATGTGACTTTTCTTAAGGAAGCGACCTTGCTATACACGAATCCGGTGTTTTTAGCCCTCTATCTCTTATGGTTTAGGAGTTACAGGCATTTTTATGTATTTTCTAAAATTGTGAAATAAGAAAAAATGATGTGACTTTTCTTAAGGAAGCGACCTTGCTGAACACGAATCCGGTGTTTTTAGCCCTCTATCGCTTACGGTTTAGGAGTTACAGGCATTTTTCTGTATTTTCTAAAATTGTGAAAAAAAGAAAAAATGATGTGACTTTTCTTAAGGAAGCGACCTTGCTGAACACGAATCCGGTGTTTTTAGCCCTCTATCGCTTACGGTTTAGGAGTTACAGGCATTTTTCTGTATTTTCTAAAATTGTGAAAAAAAGAAAAAATGATGTGACTTTTCTTAAGAAAGCGACCTTGCTGAACACGAATCCGGTGTTTTTAGCCTTCTATCGCTTACGGTTTAGGAGTTACAGGCATTTTTCTGTATTTTCTAAAATTGTGAAAAAAAGAAAAAATGATGTGACTTTTCTTAAGGAAGCGACTTTGCTGAACACGAATCCGGTGTTTTTAGCCCTCTATCTCATACGGTTTAGGAGTAACAGGCATTTTTCTGTATTTTCTCAAATTGTGAAAAAAATAAAAAATGATGTGACTTTTCTTAAGGAAGCGACCTTGCTATACACGAATCCGGTGTTTTTAGCCCTCTATCTCTTATGGTTTAGGAGTTACAGGCATTTTTATGTATTTTCTAAAATTGTGAAAAAAGAAAAAATGATGTGACTTTTCTTAAGGAAGCGACCTTGCTGAACACGAATCCGGTGTTTTTAGCCCTCTATCGCTTACGGTTTAGGAGTTACATGCATTTTTCTGTATTTTCTAAAATTGTGAAAAAAAGAAAAAATGATGTGACTTTTCTTAAGGAAACGACCTTGCTGAACACGAATCCGGTGTTTTTAGCCCTCTATCGCTTACGGTTTAGGAGTTACAGGCATTTTTCTGTATTTTCTAAAATTGTGAAAAAATGAAAAAATGATGTGACTTTTCTTAAGGAAGCGACCTTGCTGAACACGAATCCGGTGTTTTTAGCCCTCTATCTCTTACGGTTTAGGAGTAACAGGCATTTTTCTGTATTTTCTAAAATTGTGAAAAAATGAAAAAATGATGTGACTTTTCTAAAGGAAGCGACCTTGCTGAACACGAATCCGGTGTTTTTAGCCCTCTATCTCTTATGGTTTAGGAGTTACAGGCATTTTTCTGTATTTTCTAAAATTGTGAAAAAAAGAAAAAATGATGTGACTTTTCTTAAGGAAGCGACCTTGCTGAACACGAATCCAGTGTTTTTAGCCCTCTATCGCTTACGGTTTAGGAGTTACAGGCATTTTTCTGTATTTTCTAAAATTGTGAAAAAAAGAAAAAATGATGTGACTTTTCTTAAGGAAGCGACCTTGCTGAACACGAATCCGGTGTTTTAGCCCTCTATCGCTTACGGTTTAGGAGTTACAGCCATTTTTCTGTATTTTCTAAAATTGTGAAAAAAGAAAAAATAATGTGACTTTTCTTAAGGAAGCGACCTTGCTGAACACGAATCCGTTGTTTTTAGCCCTCTATCTCTTATGGTTTAGGAGTAACAGGCATTTTTCTGTATTTTCTAAAATTGTGAAAAAAAGAAAAAATGATGTGACTTTTCTTAAGGAAGCGACCTTTCTGAACACGAATCCGGCATTTTTAGCCCTCTATCTCTTATGGTTTAGGAGTTACAGGCATTTTTCTGTATTTTCTAAAATTGTGAAAAAAAGAAAAAAATGATGTGACTTTTCTTAAGGAAGCGACCTTGCTGAACACGAATCCGGTGTTTTTAGCCCTCTATCGCTTACGGTTTAGGAGTTACAGGCATTTTTCTGTATTTTATTAATATGTGAAAAAAAGAAAAAATGATGTGACTTTTCTTAAGGAAGCGACCTTGCTGAACACGAATCCGGTGTTTTTAGCCCTCTATCGCTTACGGTTTAGGAGTAACAGGCATTTTTGAGTATTTTCTAAAATTGTGAAAAAAAGAAAAAATGATGTGACTTTTCTTAATGAAGCGACCTTGCTGAACACGAATCCGGTGTTTTTAGCCCTCTATAGCTTACGGTTTAGGAGTTACAGGCATTTTTCTATATTTTCTAAAATTGTAAAAAAAAAGAAAAAATGATGTGACTTTTCTTAAGGAAGCGACCTTTCTGAACACGAATCCGGTGTTTTTAGCCCTCTATCTCTTACGGTTTAGGAGTAACAGGCATTTTTCAGTATTTTCTAAAATTGTGAAAAAAAGAAAAATGGTGTGACTTTTCTTAAGGAAGTGACCCTGCTGAACACGAATCCGGTGTTTTTAGCCCTCTATCTCTTACGGTTTAGGAGTTACAGGCATTTTTCTGTATTTTCTAAAATTGTGAAAAAAAGAAAAAATGGTGTGACTTTTCTTAAGGAAGCGACCTTGCTGAACACGAACCCGGTGTTTTTAGCCCTCTATCGCTTACGGTTTAGGAGTTACAGGCATTTTTCTGTATTTTCTAAAATTGTGAAAAAAAAATGATGTGACTTTTCTTAAGGAAGCGACCTTGCTGAACACGAATCTGGTGTTTTTAGCCCTCTATCTCTTACGGTTTAGGAGTTACAGGCATTTTTCTGTATTTTCTAAAATTGTGAAAAAAAGAAAAAATGATGTGATTTTTCTTCAGGAAGCGACCTTGCTTAACACGAATCCGGTGTTTTTAGCCCTCTATCGCTTACAGTTTAGGAGTTACAGGCATTTTTCTGTATTTTCTAAAATTGTGAAAAAAAGAAAAAATGATGTGACTTTTCTTAAGAAAGCGACCTTGCTGAACACGAATCCGGTGTTTTTAGCCCTCTATCGCTTACGGTTTAGGAGTTACAGGCATTTTTCTGTATTTTCTAAAATTGTGAAAAAAAGAAAAAATGATGTGACTTTTCTTAAGGAAGCGACCTTGCTGAACACGAATCCGTTGTTTTTAGCCCTCTATCTCTTATGGTTTAGGAGTAACAGGCATTTTTCTGTATTTTCTAAAATTGTGAAAAAAAGAAAAAATGATGTGACTTTTCTTAAGGAAGCGACCTTTCTGAACACGAATCCGGCATTTTTAGCCCTCTATCTCTTATGGTTTAGGAGTTACAGGCATTTTTCTGTATTTTCTAAAATTGTGAAAAAAAGAAAAAAATGATGTGACTTTTCTTAAGGAAGCGACCTTGCTGAACACGAATCCGGTGTTTTTAGCCCTCTATCGCTTACGGTTTAGGAGTTACAGGCATTTTTCTGTATTTTCTAAATATGTGAAAAAAAGAAAAAATGATGTGACTTTTCTTAAGGAAGCGACCTTGCTGAACACGAATCCGGTGTTTTTAGCCCTCTATCTCTTACGGTTTAGGAGTAACAGGCATTTTTCTGTATTTTCTAAAATTGTGAAAAAAAGAAAAAATGATGTGACTTTTCTTAAGGAAGAGACCTTGCTGAACACGAATCCGGTGTTTTTAGCCCTCTATCTCTTATGGTTTAGGAGTTACAGGCATTTTTCTGTATTTTCTAAAATTGTGAAAAAAAGAAAAAAATGATGTTACTTTTCTTAAGGAAGCGACCTTGCTGAACACGAATCCCGTGTTTTTAGCCCTCTATCGCTTACGGTTTAGGAGTTACAGGCATTTTTCAGTATTTTCTAAAATTGTGAAAAAAAAAAATGATGTGACTTTTCTTAATGAAGCGACCTTGCTGAACACGAATCCGGTGTTTTTAGCCCTCTATAGCTTACGGTTTAGGAGTTACAGGCATTTTTCTATATCTTCTAAAATTGTAAAAAAAAAATGATGTGACTTTTCTTAAGGAAGCGACCTTGCTGAACACGAATCCGGTGTTTTTAGCCCTCTATCTCTTACGGTTTAGGAGTTACAGGCATTTTTCTGTATTTTCTAAAATTGTGAAAAACAGAAAAAATGATGTCACTATTATTAAGGAAGCGACCTTGCTGAACACGAATCCGGTGTTTTTAGCCCTCTATCTCTTATGGTTTAGGAGTTACAGGCATTTTTCTGTATTTCCTAAAATTGTGAAAAAAGAAAAAATGATGTGACTTTTCTTAAGGAACCGACCTTGCTGAACACGAATCCGGTGTTTTTAGCCCTCTATCTCTTATGGTTTAGGAGTTACAGGCATTTTTCAGTATTTTCTAAAATTGTGAAAAAAAAAAAAAATGATGTGACTTTTCTTAAGGAAGCTACCTTGCTGAACACGAATCCGGTGTTTTTAGCCCTCTATCTCTTATGGTTAGGAGTTACAGGCATTTTTCTGTATTTTCTAAAATTGTGAAAAAAAGAAGAAATGATGTGACTTTTCTTAAGGAAGCGACCTTGCTGAGCACGAATCCGGTGTTTTTAGCCCTCTATCTCTTATGGTTTAGGAGTTACAGGCATTTATCTGTATTTTCTAAAATTGTGAAAAAAAGAAAAAATGATGTGATTTTTCTTAAGGAAGCGACCTTGCTGAACACGAATCCGGTGTTTTTAGCCCTGTATCGCATACGGTTTAGGAGTTACAGGCATTTTTCTGTATTTTCTAAAATTGTGAAAAAAAGAAAAAATGATGTGACTTTTCTTAAGGAAGCGACCTTGCTGAACACGAATCCGGTGTTTTTAGCCCTCTATCTCTTACGGTTTAGGAGTAACAGGCATTTTTCTGTATTTTCTAAAATTGTGAAAAAAAAGAAAAAATGATGTGACTTTTCTAAAGGAAGCGACCTTGCTGAACACGAATCCGGTGTTTTTAGCCCTCTATCTATTATGGTTTAGGAGTTACAGGCATTTTTCTGTATTTTCTAAAATTGTGAAAAAAAGAAAAAATGATGTGACTTTTCTTAAGGAAGCGACCTTGCTGAACACGAATTAGGTGTTTTTAGCCCTCTATCTCTTACGGTTTATGAGTAACAGGCATTTTTCTGTATTTTCTAAAATTGTGAAAAAAAGAAAAAATGATGTAACTTTTCTTAAGGAAGCGACCTTGCTGAACACGAATCCGGTGTTTTTAGCCCTCTATCTCTTATGGTTTAGGAGTTACAGGCATTTTTAAGTATTTTCTAAAATTGTGAAAAAAAGAAAAAATGATGTGACTTTTCTTAAGGAAGCGACCTTGCTGAACACGAATCCGTGTTTTTTAGCCCTCTATCGCTTACGGTTTAGGAGTTACAGGCATTTTTCTGTATTTTCTTAAATTGTGAAAAAAAAATGATGTGACTTTTCTTAAGTAAGCGACCTTGCTGAACACGAATCTGGTGTTTTTAGCCCTCTATCTCTTACGGTTTAGGAGTTACAGGCATTTTTCTGTATTTTCTAAAATTGTGAAAAAAAGGAAAAAATGAAGTGACTTTTCGTAAGGGAAGCGACCTTTTTTAACACGAATCCGGTGTTTTTAGCCCTCTATCGCTTACGGTTTAGGAGTTACAGGCATTTTTCTGTATTTTCTAAAATTGTGAAAAAAAGAAAAAATGATGTGACTTTTCTTAAGAAAGCGACCTTGCTTAATACGAATCCGGTGTTTTTAGCCCTCTATCGCTTACGGTTTAGGAGTTACAGGCATTTTTCTGTATTTTCTAAAATTGTGAAAAAAAGAAAAAATGATGTTACTTTTCTTAAGGAAGCTACCTTGCTGAACACGAATCCGGTGTTTTTAGCCCTCTATCGCTTACGGTTTAGGAGTTACATGCATTTTTCTGTATTTTCTGAAATTGTGAAAAAAAGAAAAAATGATGTGACTTTTCTTAAGGAAGCGACCTTGCTGAACACGAATCCGGTGTTTTTAGCCCTCTATCTCTTATGGTTTAGGAGTTACAGGCATTTTTATGTATTTTCTAAAATTGTGAAAAAAAGAAAAAATGATGTGACTTTTCTTAAGGAAGCGACCTTGCTGAACACGAATCCGGTGTTTTTAGCCCTCTATCTCTTACGGTTTAGGAGTTACAGGCATTTTTCTGTATTTTCTAAAATTGTGAAAAAAAGAAAAAATGATGTGACTTTTCTTAAGGAAGCGACCTTGCTGAACACGAATCCGGTGTTTTTAGCCCTCTATCGCTTACGGTTTAGGAGTTACAGGCATTTTTCTGTATTTTCTTAAATTGTGAAAAAAAAATGATGTGACTTTACTTAAGGAAGCGACCTTGCTGAACACGAATCTGGTGTTTTTAGCCCTCTATCTCTTACGGTTTAGGAGTTACAGGCATTTTTCTGTATTTTCTAAAATTGTGAAAAAAAGAAAAAATGAAGTGACTTTTCTTAAGGAAGCGACCTTGCTTAACACGAATCCGGTGTTTTTAGCCCTCTATCACTTACGGTTTAGGAGTTACAGGCATTTTTCTAAATTTTCTAAAATTGTGAAAAAAAGAAAAAATGATGTGACTTTTTTTAAGAAAGCGACCTTGCTGAACACGAATCCGGTGTTTTTAGCCCTCTATCGCTTACGGTCTAGGAGTTACAGGCATTTTTCTGTATTTTCTAAAATTGTGAAAAAAAGAAAAAATGATGTTACTTTTCTTAAGGAAGCGACCTTGCTGAACACGAATCCGGTGTTTTTAGCCCTCTATCTCTTATGGTTTAGGAGTTACAGCATTTTTTATGTATTTTCTAAAATTGTGAAAAAAAGAAAAAAATGATGTGACTTTTCTTAAGGAAGCGACCTTGCTGAACACGAATCCGGTGTTTTTAGCCCTCTATCGCTTACGGTTTAGGAGTTACATGCATTTTTCTGTATTTTCTGAAATTGTGAAAAAAAGAAAAAATGATGTGACTTTTCTTAAGGATGCGACCTTGCTGAACACGAATCCGGTGTTTTTAGCCCTCTATCGCTTACGGTTTAGGAGTTACAGGCATTTTTCTGTATTTTCTAAAATTGTGAAAAAAAAAATGATGTGACTTTTCTTAAGGAAGCGACCTTGCTGAACACGAATCCGGTGTTTTTAGCCCTATATCTCTTACGGTTTAGGAGTTACAGGCATTTTTCTGTATTTTCTAAAATTGTGAAAAACAGAAAAAATGATGTCACTATTCTAAAGGAAGCGACCTTGCTGAACACGAATCCGGTGTTTTTAGCCCTCTATCTCTTATGGTTTAGGAGTTACAGGCATTTTTCTGTATTTTCTAAAATTGTGAAAAAAAAGAAAAAATGATGTGACTTTTCTTAAGGAAGCGACCTTGCTGAACACGAATCCGGTGTTTTTAGCCCTCTATCTCTTATGGTTTAGGAGTTACAGGCATTTTTATGTATTTTCTAAAATTGTGAAAAAAAGATAAAATGATGTGACTTTTCTTAAGGAAGCGACCTTGCTGAACACGAATCCGGTGTTTTTAGCCCTCTATCGCTTACGGTTTAGGAGTTACAGGCATTTTTCTGTATTTTCTAAAATTGTGAAAAAAAGAAAAAATGATGTGACTTTTCTTAAGGAAGCGACCTTGCTGAACACGAATCCGGTGTTTTTAGCCCTCTATCTCTTATGGTTTAGGAGTTACAGGCATTTTTCTGTATTTTCTAAAATTGTGAAAAAAAGAAAAAAATGATGTGACTTTTCTTAAGGAAGCGACCTTGCTGAACACGAATCCGGTGTTTTTTGCCCTCTGTCGCTTACGGTTTAGGAGTTACAGGCATTTTTCTGTATTTTCTAAAATTGTGAAAAAAGAAAAAATGATGTGACTTTTCTTAAGAAAGCGACCTTGCTGAACACGAATCCGGTGTTTTTAGCCCTCTATCTCTTACGGTTTAGGAGTTACAGGCATTTTTCTGTATTTTCTAAAATTGTGAAAAAAAGAAAAAATGATGTGACTTTTCTTAAGGAAGCGACCTTGCTGAACACGAATCCGGTGTTTTTAGCCCTCTATCTCTTATGGTTTAGGAGTTACAGGCATTTATCTGTATTTTCTAAAATTGTGAAAAAAAGAAAAAATGATGTGATTTTTCTTACGGAAGCGACCTTGCTGAACACGAATCCGGTGTTTTTAGCCCTCTATCGCTTACGGTTTAGGAGTTACAGGCATTTTTCTGTATTTTCTAAAATTGTGAAAAAAAGAAAAAATGATGTGACTTTTCTTAAGGAAGCGACCTTGCTGAACACGAATCCGGTGTTTTTAGCCCTCTATCTCTTACGGTTTAGGAGTAACAGGCATTTTTCTGTATTTTCTAAAATTGTAAAAAAAAGAAAAAATGATGTGACTTTTCTAAAGGAAGCGACCTTGCTGAACACGAATCCGGTGTTTTTAGCCCTCTATCTCTTATGGTTTAGGAGTTACAGGCATTTTACTGTATTTTCTGAAATTGTGAAAAAAAGAAAAAATGATCTGACTTTTCTTAAGGATGCGACCTTGCTGAACACGAATCCGGTGTTTTTAGCCCTCTATCGCTTACGGTTTAGGAGTTACAGGCATTTTTCTGTATTTTCTAAAATTGTGAAAAAAAAATGATGTGACTTTTCTTAAGGAAGCGACCTTGCTGAACACGAATCCGGTGTTTTTAGCCCTATATCTCTTACGGTTTAGGAGTTACAGGCATTTTTCTGTATTTTCTAAAATTGTGAAAAACAGAAAAAATGATGTCACTATTCTAAAGGAAGCGACCTTGCTGAACACGAATCCGGTGTTTTTAGCCCTCTATCTCTTATGGTTTAGGAGTTACAGGCATTTTTCTGTATTTTCTAAAATTGTGAAAAAAAAGAAAAAATGATGTGACTTTTCTTAAGGAAGCGACCTTGCTGAACACGAATCCGGTGTTTTTAGCCCTCTATCTCTTATGGTTTAGGAGTTACAGGCATTTTTATGTATTTTCTAAAATTGTGAAAAAAAGAAAAAAATGATGTGGCTTTTCTTAAGGAAGCGACCTTGCTGAACACGAATCCGGTGTTTTTAGCCCTCTATCGCTTACGGTTTAGGAGTTACAGGCATTTTTCTGTATTTTCTAAAATTGTGAAAAAAAGAAAAAATGATGTGACTTTTCTTAAGGAAGCGACCTTGCTGAACACGAATCCGGTGTTTTTAGCCCTCTATCTCTTATGGTTTAGGAGTTACAGGTGTTTTCTGTATTTTCTAAAATTGTGAAAAAAAGAAAAAAATGATGTGACTTTTCTTAAGGAAGCGACCTTGCTGAACACGAATCCGGTGTTTTTTGCCCTCTGTCGCTTACGGTTTAGGAGTTACAGGCATTTTTCTGTATTTTCTAAAATTGTGAAAAAGAAAAAATGATGTGACTTTTCTTAAGAAAGCGACCTTGCTGAACACGAATCCGGTGTTTTTAGCCCTCTATCTCTTACGGTTTAGGAGTTACAGGCATTTTTCTGTATTTCTAAAATTGTGAAAAAAAGAAAAAATGATGTGACTTTTCTTAAGGAAGCGACCTTGCTGAACACGAATCCGGTGTTTTTAGCCCTCTATCTCTTATGGTTTAGGAGTTACAGGCATTTATCTGTATTTTCTAAAATTGTGAAAAAAAGAAAAAATGATGTGATTTTTCTTACGGAAGCGACCTTGCTGAACACGAATCGGTGTTTTTAGCCCTCTATCGCTTACGGTTTAGGAGTTACAGGCATTTTTCTGTATTTCTAAAATTGTGAAAAAAAGAAAAAATGATGTGACTTTTCTTAAGGAAGCGACCTTGCTGAACACGAATCCGGTGTTTTTAGCCCTCTATCTCTTACGGTTTAGGAGTAACAGGCATTTTTCTGTATTTTCTAAAATTGTAAAAAAAAAGAAAAAAATGATGTGACTTTTCTAAAGGAAGCGACCTTGCTGAACACGAATCCGGTGTTTTTAGCCCTCTATCTCTTATGGTTTAGGAGTTACAGGCATTTTACTGTATTTTCTAAAATTGTGAAAAAAAGAAAAAATGATCTGACTTTTCTTAAGGAAGCGACCTTGCTGAACACGAATCCGGTGTTTTTAGCCCTCTATCTCTTACGGTTTAGGAGTAACAGGCATTTTTCTGTATTTTCTAAAATTGTGAAAAAAAGAAAAAATGATGTGACTTTTCTTAAGGAAGCGACCTTGCTGAACACGAATCCGGTGTTTTTAGCCCTCTATCTCTTTTGGTTTAGGAGTTACAGGCATTTTTATGTATTTTCTAAAATTGTGAAAAAAAGAAAAAATGATGTGACTTTTCTTAAGGAAGCGACCTTGCTGAACACGAAATCCGGTGTTTTTAGCCCTCTATCTCTTACGGTTTAGGAGTTACAGGCTTTTTTCTGTATTTTCTAAAATTGTGAAAAAAAGAAAAAATGATGTGACTTTTCTTAAGGAAGCGACCTTGCTGAACACGAATCCGGTGTTTTTAGCCCTCTATCGCTTACGGTTTAGGAGTTACAGGCATTTTTCTGTATTTTCTTAATTGTGAAAAAAAAATGATGTGACTTTTCTTAAGGAAGCGACCTTGCTGAACACGAATCTGGTGTTTTTAGCCCTCTATCTCTTACGGTTTAGGAGTTACAGGCATTTTACTGTATTTTCTAAAATTGTGAAAAAAAGAAAAAATGATGTGACTTTTCTTAAGGAAGCGACCTTGCTTAACACGAATCCGGTGTTTTTAGCCCTCTATCGCTTACGGTTTAGGAGTTACAGGCATTTTCTGTATTTTCTAAAATTGTGAAAAAAGAAAAAATGATGTGACTTTTCTTAAGAAAGCGACCTTGCTGAACACGAATCCGGTGTTTTTAGCCCTCTATTGCTTACGGTTTAGGAGTTACAGGCATTTTTCTGTATTTTCTAAAATTGTGAAAAAAAGAAAAAATGATGTTACTTTTCTTAAGGAAGCGACCTTGCTGAACACGAATCCGGTGTTTTTAGCCCTCTATCTCTTACGGTTTAGGAGTAACAGGCATTTTTCTGTATTTTCTAAAATTGTGAAAAAAAGAAAAAATGATGTGACTTTTCTTAAGGAAGCGACCTTGCTGAACACGAATCCGGTGTTTTTAGCCCTCTATCTCTTATGGTTTAGGAGTTACAGGCATTTTTATGTATTTTCTAGAATTGTGAAAAAAAGAAAAAAATGATGTGACTTTTCTTAAGGAAGCGACCTTGCTGAACACGAATCCGGTGTTTTTAGCCCTATATCTCTCACGGTTTAGGAGTTACAGGCATTTTTCTGTATTTTCTAAAATTGTGAAAAACAGAAAAAATGATGTCACTATTCTAAAGGAAGCGACCTTGCTGAACACGAATCCGGTGTTTTTAGCCCTCTATCTCTTATGGTTTAGGAGTTACAGGCATTTTTCTGTATTTTCTAAAATTGTGAAAAAAAGAAAAAATGATGTGACTTTTCTTAAGGAAGCGATTTTGCTGAACACGAATCCGGTGTTTTTAGCCCTCTATCTCTTATGGTTTAGGAGTTACAGGCATTTTTCTGTAATTTCTAAAATTGTAAAAAAAAGAAAAAATGATGTGACTTTTCTTAAGGAAGCGACCTTGCTGAACACGAATCCGGTGTTTTTAGCCCTCTATCGCTTACGGTTTAGGAGTTACAGGCATTTTTCTGTATTTTCTAAATATGTGAAAAAAAGAAAAAATGAAGGGACTTTTCTGAAGGAAGCGACCTTGCTGAACACGAATCC